>RAON01000248.1:0-35830 GCA_009805295.1 Neurospora sp. FGSC 6877
AAAAAAAAAAAAAAAAAAAAAAAAAAAAAAAAAAAAAAAAAAAAAAAAAAAAAAAAAAAAAAAAATTAAAAAAAATAAAAAAAACTCTCATGTCTCAGATTGTCAAATCCATCCCATCTCATCTCAACCAGCTCTCGTATTGTAGCAAATTGATTGACCATGACCCAGACTACAGACTACAGAACTCCACCCCCAACTTCCCAAACTCCCAGGGCACTCGGCAAGCGAGTATCACCCCCGTGCCATTGTCTCATCATCTCATTTCCTCACGTAGGAATGGGGGTTTTTGTTCTCGTTAGAAGTATCAATGTCGATAGCCGAACGGAATGTGAGTGGAAGGTACCCGACTTGGGCCCTGGTTTACTGTTGGCTTTTCTCGAGCTTACTCAGCTTAACCTCTCTCTAACTCCTTTTGTTGATAGTCTGTAAGCAACAGAAACGCTTGTATATCTGTGATGTACAGAGAGGAGACTAAACTGCTGAAAAGGGGTATATAATACGCATTGTGTATGTGTGTGTGCCTCCTCCTACCGTATGTTGTGCGTGCATGTATAAAGGGTGTGGGTGGTGGTAGTTACTGTGACATCACTTCCCAGTTCCAGCCGCATTACAGATTTGTTCAGGGGTAAAAGGGGCAAGCGGAGAGGGAGGTACGTAAGGAGAAAGACCGATATCGCACGATTCGGAGTCATCAAGCGAACGAAACTGCGGCTAATAGTGCGCTGGCGCTACAGCTCGTCTCCGTTGGCCTGGAATTCAGACCCAGTCACTGTTACTTTGTCGGGTGTGGTTTGTTCCAACGAGGCGTATCCAGAGTAGTAGTGTATTTGCTACCACCTATTGTCTTCAAAGTTCTGTAGTTGGACAGTACCGTGCCTAGGTACGGTAGGGATATCGTCAAGTGTGGTGTGTAGAAGTGGTAAGCGGTAGGGAGTGAGTGAGTGGCCCCGGATCTAAAGTGCATGCATGCGTTCGTACATGTAGTGAGGTAGTATGTGGGATGGCAGCACAAGGCAGGGCAGAACGGGGACGGGATAGGGGTATGTAAACAGTTTAGAGTTTCCTAGGAACACACTGGCCTTGAGATCTACGGCCACGTTTCCTTCACTCCCACCCCCTATCCATGAATTCCATATGCACTCCGAACAACCCAAGAGCGAGGACCAACGCAAAGGATTGCGCTAACTAACTCCAGCAGCAGCATCCTAGGAAGGGGGACCGCTACAACGGCTTGGTAGTTGCAGTTGGTAGAGCAAAAAGGTTCTGCAGCAAACCCAGGACGGCGGTGTCGGTACGCAGTTGAGGGAAGGGAAGATAGAGAAGAGGCCTGCTGTTTTCGCTACTGGTAAGGCAAGATGGTCTCTCGTTGGGGTCTCCCAGGGTCAAAACGCATTGCAACGGCAACCCGGCAGATGAAGTCGCTTCCGCGGCGGCCGGCGCTTAACATCCAAGGCGCCGCTTGAGGGAAGCATCCGCGTATAACGGGTGTACATATGTCTGATAGTAGTTGAGGCCGATATCTGGACGTTTGGGCGCCATTGTCTTGCAGGCATGACGACGGAGGTGGTGCAGATGATCTGATCCCGAGGACAAAATCCTCAAAGTCTTTGTCCTTTGACGCAGGCCGGCGACAGCTATGGGATAGGGCAAGCGTCCCGGAGAACCGAATTTTTTGCCGGCACAGCGCAAGGAAGTACCCGAGGGTTTGCGTGTGGGCGCCGTACATGGTCCATCGGCTAGGACCCCACAAATGCTTCGCCATGCCAAATGGCGGTCCGGTCCAGCATCTTTCGGATAGACCTTGTACCCTGTATGGCGCTACCCGGTAACGTGATGATCAAGACGTGAGGGTTTCTTGCTTTATCACCACATCTCCGGCCCAGAGAGGACGCCAATGGGTCGCATGACGTTGAAGAGAAACCTCCACTGGGCCTTGTCTCGACACATTAGTGCGCTATTAGAACCATGACAGATAAAGAGCGAGCGAATACATTGTGAGAGACAAGTGTGTCCAGTTAGTGAATGGTAAGGAAAGGACTATTCGACCCCACCTGTAAAAGGGAACGTCCACGCTCTTGAGAGCCATTTCAACGACGACCGAATGATTGCGAGAGGAGTGGAAAAAAAATGCGATGCTGCTGACCACGCCCACACCCCTCTCCGACCTTTCAGAATGCTCCTCTTGCCGCCGAGGTACGTATGGTTCTTGAAGGGGTTGCCGAGACCCCGCAGAAAGCACTGCCTTATCCACGCGATAACGGCGCTTCAAATTTTGGGAAAGTCGTCCTTTTCTTTCTTTTCCACATTGACTCGTGACTCGCCCCGATCGACGTTCAGTTGCAGGGTCTAGAGAGGCGCTAGACGCGGCTGTCCCAAAAGCAGGAAAGCCGAAGCCGAGTTCGCAGTCCGGGGTCATATTTGCACCCGTGAGACACAAGCAGATAGTCAGAGAGAGTTATGAGAACCGAAAACAGAGGTCCAGGCGAAGCTTGGCCCAAATTCCCCTTGAGAAGAGGAAGCGGCGAGGAGAAACTGACGGCGTGGGGGAGAACCAAACCTTTGACAATAAGGTGGGCTTTTTAAAGGAGGCTCACATGCAGCATTTCGCTTTTTGCTACACATGAGAGTGGGTTACTACAGCACACGGAGTTCCCATGGAGTCCAGTGAGTGCTTTGGTTCACCTCCCCATGGTTTTCTTTGCTATGAGGGCGCAGGAGAGGCATTCAAGACCAAAGACACGGCTGTAGAGGCTCAACGACGAGACCATACAATTCTCTTGCTGCCCAGACACGAGAGTGGGGTCCAATTGGGCTCGAGGAGAGAGGATCACGGGCCCTATGAAGGATGCGGCAGTGTGAACGGCCAGGCCAATACAGCATCATAAATTTGGAGGGATTTGCGCCGGCCCGTGTCGCTGCTGAAGCGAGCAAGGTCTTCGGTTGTAGGTTCCGCTGTTGCATTGTGGCTCTTTTGCTGCTTGCGGGCTGGACGCTGCGTTTCGGCTTCGCATCAGAACCTCTTCCCATCACGTCGAACATGGTTATTTCCCTGTAACACGCCCGGCTGATGTTGCTGATCTGTCTTGATGGCTTTCTGCTACGCAGTACGTGTGGCCTCGGCGGTTCAACCGTACATAGTAGTACGGAGCCACAGTATGAAGTTTTTAGTCTCTCGCCAATGTCAGATCCCGAGTGATCATACCCGGTGGTCCTGTCGCTCACCAGACTCCTCCGCCGAAGGGCTGCCGGACTCTGGTTCTTAGAAAGAAGAAAATCGGCGCACGCCATTCGTCCTGATCTTCTGCACTAGGCTTGTTTCGGAAGCTTAATGCTGCATCTTGAGCAGATCCTAGGCAGCTTTTCTTGTGGAATGGAGTTGTCAGGGATTGAGAGCGGCTGACCAGTGGGATGTTAGCCGTCGACACTTAATTCGCTTAGACCTTACCTTTTCTGCCCAATGGCGACAGGGGAGGGTCTGGCTGAAGCTGGAAGTATACCCAATGACGAATCCATACTGTATGTGGTTCTCCGCGATTGTTGGACGACTTCCCATCTCGACGACCGTCTCGAGATATCTGTTGGCCCTTCAACACGGCCGCACAAAGATGATGAAATTGCACCGCCAACAGCAACAAACGATAAAAGCTAAAACCAGCAGCAGAAAGGACGATTGCGACTGCCAAGGCGGTCCGTAGCAAAGCCATGGAGCGGCCGCGACGACGACCTCGCTTGTTGGTAACCGGAGCAATGTGTGGGAGCGGTGCCATTCTGCCATCCTGCCCATCCACATGGAGCCATGGACCACGGGCATGGACACGGGCATGGACAGACGTGAAGGGATCGGAGGACTCAAGGAGAACCCCCGGAAGCCTCGGGATTCCGTTACGGTAACAACGCTGAATGTTACGTCGCTGGAGAACGCTTCCGCTTTGAGACCGGCCTTCTCTGGTTGCTCCCTCTCCATGTCGCGTTGGAGAGACTCTAGGCCATGGTATCTTGGAGCTTGGCGCGGCTTGAGCCCTTGAACTTGACGCGATCAGATATCGCATCTCGCGGCATCGTTTGTGAGTGTTCAGTTGCGGGTTGTGGGCTCGTGTTGGACCTCAATATTAGATATTAGCCCCTGTCCCACATGACATGGGCCTCTTTTTTTTTTTTTTTTTTTTTTTTTTTTTTTTTTTTTTTTTTTTTTTTTTTTTTTTTTTTTTTTTTTTTTTTTTTTTTTTTTTTTTTTTTTTTTTTTTTTTTTTTACTCTCCCCTCCGAGTTTCGTCGTTGGCGGCTTACGGCTGTCAGAATATCAAAATATCGCCGCGGCGGCGGTCCAGTTCTCCAAGTTCAACGGCCTCTTCTTTTTTCCTTGTCCTTGCGCTATGCAATCTCTTGGAACCCGATGACACTAGCCATCGGGTGTTGGTATGCCTTTGTCCCGAAGGATTCCGCCCGGGGTGCCTGGAGAGTTAGTGTAGCATCCATAGCGTCGTTCAGAAAGAGAATGATCAACCCGATTGAGATTGAAAAGAGGAGAGTGATGGAGATGGAGACAAACTGGGGGAAGGGGCGTCGAGATCTTTGTGGGGAAATCATTTTGCTTCGTATGATAATCAGCAATTGATATGGCAGTAGCCAGAAACCCCTGACGAAGGGAATTTCGAAAAGGCTTCAGTCCACTTGAACGGTGGTGAGCCTGAAGGACCGTGACGGGTAGCTGCCAGTCTAACCTGGCAAGCATGATCCAATTGATGGCTCGATGGCTCGATGGCTTGATCCAGGGACATGTAAGGAAGGGACTTCTGCGTATCCAAGCCGGGCTGGCAGTGTAGCTGGGAAAGAAGCTGGGAAGTTGCGAGCTGCGGCCTGGGAGCTCCCGCTTTCTCCAGTTTCCAATTCTCCATTGACTAGCTAGCCAGAGTGATTTCAGGAGCCAGGGGACGTCCATTAGATTGGACTCCAAAACTCAAAAGGAGCTTGGGCGCAGTCGGGTGGTAGCATTTGGGTCAATGAGAATGCCTGCTCATGGGCCGCCATTGGGTTTTGGCTGGTTTTGGCGGCGTGGGCGTTCTTATCCCAGCAATGCACGTTTTGCTTTTAAACTCATAACTGGGACGACCCCCTGCCGCAGCTGAACTCTCCTGACGTCTGCCCTTGTTTTGAACACGCAGCAACCCCAAAGTGAGGTCCATGAAAAAACAGCCTCTCGCTTGATGGGAATAACTGCGGGTTATGCAGCCAGCCGTCCATCCATCTGTCGCCGGCTGTGGTGTAAGTATCACTGCCTTGCCTAGGAGCCGTTGATGACGGCAAGCCTGAAGGTAAATAGGGCGGTAGGCAGTCCCAGGTAGAAGGGAAAAGGGTCAAAAAGGACTGCAATCAGCCGTTGTCATTCGGGTGCTGGTGGTGGGAAGTGAGGCCCTTTCCACCTGCAAGCCTCAGATCCGACGCCCAATCCAGCCAAGAGCAGAAAAAGAACAGGGCATGTGGGCGGTGTTCTTTGCCGTAGGATTGAACAATGCCGTTGTTTCATCTGTTTAGACAAGACAAGCAGACAAGACAAGGAAAAACTCCGGCGTGCGACCTGTTCCGTCCACTCACTTCATGTCCATCAGCTGAACAAATCAACATTTCCACTGGGCAATTTCTTGCAAGCCTGACCTAGGTGGCCCTAGACCCGCGGATTCGCACCCGCGCCTTGTCGATAGCCTCAACCCCGAAATGACTTGGAAACCGAATGCTTGCTGATGCTGACGAGCGGCATGCTTGTGGGAAAGATCAACGTCTCCCGGCGTCTCTAGCCTAGCGGCCGTCCGGCCACAGTGGAGTCGACCGACAAGAATCCATTTCCGATCTCAACGTTGCGGACTGGAGGTTGCGGGTCAATTAGTCGAGAATTTCAGATTTGTTGTCTTGGTTTCTGAGAGTTGGAGCAGATCCCATGACGAAAGCGAAAGATGAGATGCGATTGAAATGTTGCAGTCGACCTTTCTGTACCTTACTTGGAGTCCGGTCTGTAGTCAGGAACCGCCCTATGAGAGAGCTTGGTCGTCCCCAACCTTCTGTTCCTGCTCGCTTTGACAAGGTACCAACGGGTGACCACAGGCCCTTTGAAGCGACCGCCTTTGTGCTGCGCAGCTTCGGGAGGCATGATGTACCTGCCAGTAAAAAGGTACTTGCATCCATGCTTGCCGCTGCAGTGGCAGATGTCCCTGTGCTCGTGCCAGCTCCACATTTACCAGACTCCACCCAACTCCCCACAACATTATGTCTCGGCGGTCCATCCTTGCTCAGCAGAGCAAGGCAGGCCAGTGCAGGCAGGAACGGCTCCAGGTCGCAGTACAGTCCACAGTCCGCAAAGACATTTAGGCCTACCTGAGCTTCCATAACCACTTGTTACCACTACAGGCACGGGCTGCAGCCGGGAATGGGATCCAGGCATCTACCTCTAGTGGTATCGAGTGGTATCGTCCAGATGACATTACACCGTACACGCCGTACACGATCCAGAAAATCAGCCAAGCATCGTCGAGATGGCTCGTTCACGACTCTGATTCGCACCTCTGGAGCGCGATTTTGTCCCGCATAGTCGAGATTGTGGAGGTACTATCTGCACACGATGTCGCTTGTCGGTCGAGTGAGATTTGTGACAGCACGACAACGAGATATGCTAAAAACGATCTTCTTCTCAAAGGTATAATTGTGTGGACCAAGCGGAAGTCAGACATTCTTCACGACGGATTGTCTCAGCGCCCTTGGCTGAACCCATTGGGACCATTGAATAGGTACCACTGGAGCCATTGTGGTCGACGGTTCGCCTGTCAAAGCATCGAATGTCTCGGAATTTCTTTTTCTTGGTCCAGAATCCAGATTGTTCCCTCCCTTTCCCGCGCCGCCCTCTCCTTGTCAGTTGCTTCCATACCGGTTTGGAAGAAACATACATCCTCTACCTACAATTACCGTAACGAGCCCGTATGACAATGGGTGTGGTAGTACGTAGTACCGGCCATCCAATGCTACTGACTTGCAAATTGCCCGTGCTGCCATGCGACTGCCTATTACAGACGTATGAGAGCTTTGAGTTCCGGATGCCAACCTACCTAAATGACATGCCACTGGAAAGTACCTGGTACATCATGAGGATTGCTTTGGTGGACCGTGGTGGTAGTGCCTTCCACTTCCAATATTCCTAGCACGCGGCCCTTTCCTTTCCACTCGGTCACCGCCGTGTCTCAGTTTTTTGAGGAATAACTCAAGCTCAACCGAAAGACATTGGATCTTCCCGTCTTCCGGCCTCGTTCTTCTTCTGCTTCGCTTCACTACAGCAGCTTCTGGCGCCCGGCCGCCTTCCATCCGGGCAGTTCCCGCTATCCCCGTCGAGGTTGTCTTCGTCTCTCCCGAGTCCGTCCGCGATTTGGCGTCTGGGCCTCACCGCAAGACGGGACCCAACCAAAGAATTTGTCAAGTGGTCGAGGCCGGCAGCTGGCAGATACCTCCAGAAATCTGTCTTTTTTCCCATGAAGCGTCAAAGAAGTCCAGGTCTACAAGTCAGTTCCAACACAAGCGCTACCTACTCCACTACCTACACTAAGCTCGGCAGACTAGCGGGAATTTCACGGCCCATGGTTGTCGACTCTCATTCGTCATGTGTGCTCGAAAAGGCAACTTGTTATCATTGTCGTTGTTATTACTGAAACCCGCCTTCAACGATCATCTCCAGGGCCTCCAGGGCTTCAAGGGCTGCTCACGATAGGGCAAAGCCAGGCCCACGGCGTGTCTTGCTCGTGGTATTGGTATGGTGTCCATCGATGAACCACTCTCTACAAGCCTCCGGTTGATGAGGTTACGTTTGGCTCTCTCCATCGGCCCTTGTCGCCCTTGTCGATAATAGTCTGGATTTGGCATGGTAAGGTATGGATGACTTGTTTTTTTTTTTTTTTTTTTTTCAATGACCCCATGCCCCTGTCCATACCCATCATCTCTCTCTCCGTCTCTGCCCATGTCGAACCCGTCCCCGATGAGTCCCTCTCTCTCCCGTCCAATCTGGACATGGGGAGCAGGCTCAGACAAGACAAGCCCTTGTTCTCTGCCGCAAAGCACCACCACTCAAGTACTCGACAGCCCTTTCTCATAGAGACCGGGTGAACTTCAGGTAGATGTGGTTTAGCACTGGAACTCTAGCAACCAACTGAACACTGACCCCATCAACGTTGCTAGTTCTCGGCTTCCTTCTACCTTTCTGCAATTTATCCCTCTTTGTTTTGTGGCCAGTGGCTTGCTGCTTGGCTCCTACGCTATCCGTAGCTCATGATTTCTGAGATTATATTTCTCCATATCCTCAACATCCTCACTCGAGCCATCGACACTGGAGAGATCCGTCCAGGYCCATACGCTATCTAACCCACCCCCCTACCTGTCGTCGTCAAGCTCACACGCCCCATCCCTTCCCCCCGTGGTGCCCCCAATCCACTCATCCGCACCCCTGCTCGAGTATACACAAACATCCTTTCGCCTACATAACTAGTAGATGTAGCCCCAGGTTGCCCTCCACCACCCCCATGCCTGTCTGCTGTGCGTCTGGTCTCTCCGACTTACCCTATCTCAACCCAGCCCAGTCTTCTTCCAGAGTCCCGATTGCTTAGGCGGACGTAGCGGCGTCTGTCTTGCAGTCGACCTCTCTCCCTACTGGCACGGCTCCCCTTGTTTGCTGCCCACAGCTGCTGTCGATGCAACTGCTGCTGCTGCTGCCCGCTCTGGATACCACGGATCCCTCCATAGAGAGCCCTTCTGCCGACCCGAACTTGGACCTCGATTCCCATCCATCCATCCATCCGGTCATCCAGTCATCCAGTCCTCTAGCTAAAGCAAGCACCGGGCGTCCTTAGCACTCGACCTCCACAAATAGGGCAGTTTACGCCGCCCAAAGAAGCAACTGATCCGCCTTTTGTCTCATCGGCTACCGGACGGTCACGTTGCTTTGCCCGCTACGGCACTGTCTCGCGGCAGGAATCTGGACAGAGCTGACACAGTACATACCTCAACTGCTTGTCCTAGCCTCCAGCTATCTTTTAGATACCAGACCAGATACTATCAGGTTGGGGGCCATCCAGCCGACTCTGCCGACTACGCTACGCTCCTTCATCAACCTGACAAGAGGCACTGCTGCTCGCCTCCTTTTTCGTCCAGCCAGCCCACTTCAAGACCTGACCGGTGCGGTTGACCTACTCAACGGCCACCTCGACGGTCCTATACCCGGCTATCCTACCCCAAAACGCTTCTGCAGCCCGGTACAATAGCACCGCTCAGGCGTTCTTAGGGCTTGCGACCCCCTCCCCGGCCAGCCCATTACCGACCCCGTTCCGAAAACCATTGGCTCGCCATATTATGCACCGCGACTCCTAGACGTCCCAACTAGCTCCCCCATATTGACGGACCATTTTCTACTCCTGCTAGAAAGAGAGTATCCTTGGCCCCTCCAACCGAGCGGCTCGCCTTAAAACCGATCTCAACACCCACCAACGATATTGCTTCGGCTCATCACGTCCATCGCCAGCATGCACGATCAAATCATTGGCACGATAGACATGGACCAAGGAAGTCACATCGCTCATGACAACAACACATATGGAAACAACAATTGGGTAGATATGAACCCATTTCACCACCAGACCACCATGCCGGACTACGGCGGCAGCTACGGTGGTTATATGCCACCGATCTCTCATGGGCTGCCCTCCGAGTCACTAGGCAGGATGCCTCCTCCCCCGCCTCCTCAACATAATGTGCCTCAACCTCATCAACATTCTCACCCCTCTCTTCCAATGTTGATGATGCCCCAAACGACGACGACTTGGCCAAGCATGTTGACGAATCCAACCTACGGTTCACACCCTATCCCGCCCGTCGCCATCCCCCCGGTAACAACGCCGCTCAAGAACTCCAAACTGCCGGCTATCCAGACAACATCACAGCCCAGAAAAACACTCACCGACGAGGACCGTCGGCGTATGTGCCAGTACGCTATGGATCATCCGACGGCCAAGCAAACGGATATCGGAGCCCAGTTCGGTGTTGAGAGAAGGTAGGTCCTGATCTGTGGGAGTTCGTGTTGCTTGCGGGACCTAGTTAAGCTGACAACCTTTTATTAGCACCGTGTCCAAGGTACTGCGCCACAGGGATAAGTATCTGAATCTCGAGGACCGAAGCAGTTCTCCGATTAAGCGCAACAAAGTCAAGGGCGCGGATGTCGAAAAGGCTCTGACCAACTTCTTCCGAAAGTCTCAGGGCAAAGGCGTTCCAGTAACTGCCGAACTGATCAAAGAGAAGGCGCACTTGTTTGCAAGTACCATGGGTGTCACGGAAGATGATTTTCTCAAGTCAGGAAGCACAGCATGGCTGGACAAGTTCATGCTCAAACACAACATTGGGCCGAATAGGCTACTTCGTCGTGCCTCCGAAGCCAACATCAGTAGCAGCATGCGAGGATCGCCCTCCTTGAGCACATCACAACCGTCAAGCGCAATTTCCCCTCTCTCCCCTTCGGGACATACGTCTCCGTCTACACTATCGGCAAATAGAAGCGAAGCGGAGAAGGATAACATGGCGAGCTACATGGATTATTCGGCTGAAAGCAGCTACAAGCACTCGGGCTCACAAAGCACAACCTCGTTACATAGTGCATTTACTGACGCGGGAACTTCGACGTTCTCTGGGAGCACCCTTAGCCCAACAGCATCGTTCAGTTTTTCGCCTGATCCTAATGCCGGAGCATTTCTTACAGCAGATCAAGCCAGGCAGCTCCCGCCGGGAAGCGGTGTCGGGTCCAACTTCCAAAGACCAAGAAGCCAGACATTCCCGACCTTGGACCTCGAATACCTGAATCAACAAGAATCAGGAGACCCGTTGACGCCAAAGTATCATGTGTCATCCACGGGACCTTCTTCGGCCCTTGAGTCGCCTGCCAATGAAGTAAGCGCCTCGCACTTTGGCATGGATCACATTATCACCTCACCACGACTCCGTCACAGTAGCAGTAGTGGAAGTCTCGCTGGACGGTCAATCGCTACACCGCTCAGCGCAAACCCTACGTCTCCCATTTCTCCTACTCAGGAGGACGCAAGAAGGGCCGCAGACACCCTACTTTCATTCATGCAGCATTCAGGTGGATTTGTGGACCACGATGAATACATGACGGTCGTTAAACTCACCGAGAAACTGCGGCTTCACCAGGCACAACTTGCCAAGAACACAGCAGTGGGAATGGGCGGGCTTTCTCGGATACCAGAGGGCGATAGTGAGATGCAGAACGCTGCACCAGCTTCGATACCCAAGGTGGAACAGGCCATGGGGACGTAAAGTTGGATTGGACGTTCAGAGATACCATACGCCGTCTCAAAACCGCCCGCGCCTCAAAGCTCTGTATCCTCAGAAGGATTGCCGAACAAGCTACAGACAGACCGCTTTCGATGCCACCCATCACCGGGGCATGAATCGAAAGGAATACCCGGAAACTAAGGAGTCTGACTCGGCTTTTGTTTTATCAAGGACACGACCGGTTCAAGATTGGTCTTTCTATGTTCACCTGCACATTCCGTACTTCTCTTCTTCTACAAAGATCTTTTTATACCCCCTTTTTTCTGTTGTCATTTGGATCGACGGAGTTGCCAGTATATCTCGCACGCTGCGATAAGAACCTACGCTCACGCGAATAAGGAGTCAAAGATCCTCTTTGCAGCTGTTTGGCTGTCATTTCCCTTCGATTTATTGCTTTCTGGCGTTATCGTCCCATTTTGCTCGCCTTTGAAGATCAGGCCTCCAGTCTCATTCCTGGCTCTGTTTGGTCTGTCTTGTCTTGTTTGACCGCGGGCCTCTCTATTTGGAAGCATCTTCCAGAGAAACAACGCCGTCGCCTGCAACCTTTCCCATGCATGTCCTGACTTACCATGTTTCATCATGTTCACTATATCAATCTTTGTCCGCAACTCTTCTATGTAAATTGACGGGTTTCTTGTTTTGGGTAACACCATTCCGCATTTCATGTTTGATCGCCTCTAGCTGACCCCCTTTACCGAGCTGTCACAATTTCGTTACAATTATCTTTCTTGCCCACCCACTTCCCCCCTCCTTGGAGTGTAAAAACTCTCGTTTGGGAGGAACCAGAAAATAGTTCTCTTCAGCTGTCCTGGTAATAAGGATGATTGTGAGGACCTTGGGATGGAGGAAAAATGCGATTTTGGCGACTAGCAACGGTATCGATTCAGTATGGACGGAGTGAAACTGGGCAGACGCGAAAAGAAAGAAAAATGCAGGCACTGCTTTTGGCAAGCCTTTCCAGGAGGCGTACAGTGTTGTATAGGGCGTGTCATCGGTACTTCTTTGCTTTTTTTTACACCTACCCTTTGCTTTTGAAAATCGGGGAAAGCCGGGAAGCTTTAAGTCCGGGTTGTGTGCAAAAATCTTTGGGATCTCTATAGCTCTGTTAAGTGGGAAGAACTTCAGCTTCTTGGTTCATGTGCTTTTTTATTTACCTTCCCCTCTTTTGCTTTTGGCTTCTTTCAATGACTTCTTTCATATTTCCCCTACTTATATTTACCCGAACCAGCATGGAAATTCCGTGAAGGACAACCCAAAAGATGGAGACAAGGGTCAGGCAGATGGAGGAACGGAAGGAAAGCTGGACGCAGGAATGGGACAGAAAACGGATAAAATGGGGGCTTTTCCGATGAAGAAGGACCATCCATAGCCACCGTTAGCATATCATATTGGTATATAACACTCCCACATCGCAATTGCATCGCTCCTTCTCAAGAAAACTAGCATGTTTTCTTGCTGTTGACAGTGTGAGCACCCATGAACTCCCAAAAAAAAAAACTAGACTGCTAATGTTACGGACACACAAACCAAAACCGCCAAATTCGTAACACCCATACAGACAGACAGACAGACAAACACAACATTCGTAAAAACAACGACCAAGCCCTATTCAGTACTCTTATTCGGTCCCCCTTTCAAGCAAGCCTCTCCTCCCAAAGCTCGCTAACCCTCTTCCCCGCCAACTCAGGCATCAACCGCACCAGAATCAACTCCAGCATGGAGTAAATCAGATGCTTGTTCAGATACGCATCGCTAAACACATCCAGAATTCCTTGTTCGATTTCCGTCAAAATCGTCTCTTCGTCTTGGTCAACATCATCGTCCACATTATCGTCAGCATCATCAACGTGAGCTTGACCGCCTGCGGCAGCGGAAGCAGAAGCGGCGTGATCATCACCTGCCCCTGCATCTGCATTCGCGGCATCCGCGTCTAGCTCTTGCTGACGATGGGCTTCAACAACATGAGCGTGTTGGTCCTCCACCCTCTTGGCCAGTTTGGTCTTGGTAGCTGAGGCTGCTGCGCGGATGGCGGCATCGTTATTGCTACCCCCACCATTACCACCACCATTACCACCACCAGTAAGAGACAGCTTGTTACTGCTCCGACTATTACCCGTACTAGAGCTGCTGCTGCCTGAACGGGGATCGGAACTGGTGGTGGTTGCTATTCCCGCTGTTGCTGTTGCCGAGGGTGCTGACCCCTTACGGCCAAACCCAAGGCCAAGACCAGACCCAGGCCCAGCTCCCAATCCAGGGGCAGGAGCAACAGACGATAATGAAGAAAGCCATCCAGACGACCCTGACCCCTGCTGATGAGTTGGGACTTGGCCGCCAGTAGTGCTAGCAGAACCAGGAACCACCGCGTGCTGGCCCTGATCTAGGCCACTTTTCTTCGGTCCGCTCCCGCTCCGCATCTGTTCCATTTGTGTCTTACCCTGCCTCTGCGTCTGTGATGAGTTTTGAGGAGCAGCAGGCTGGACAGTGGCAGAACCGGCATTGCTTGTTCCCCGACTGGTCGTAGAACGAGAATTACCGCCTAGTGCTACTCCCCTTTTGGCATCCTCTTTACTTACCACCATGGGTGCGTTAGTAGTACCGGTACTAACAGTAGCAGTTGGCCTGGTCTTTTGGCCCGCGGTTCTGGCTTTGGAACTGGAATTGCCGCCAAACCCGCTACGGCCACTGAGATAAACGGACCCAACGAACTTTGCCATAAATCCAGGCGAAATTAGCGCCCAAAGATCCTTAGCACACCTGCGCCTTAGCGCAAGCAGCTCGTCTTCGGACGAGGGTGCCGCCAGGCTCGAGGTCCCTGGCAGGTTATTGGGGAAGAGTGCGCCTCGCACACTGCGGAGAAGTGGGGGTAGACCTGACGGGTCAAGGATGTACTTGTGGAATGCATAAGATAGGAGCCTATGTTAAATCGTTATGGTAAGTAAAACTGCTTTTCTGCTAGTTATTGGCCGGTCTGGTTTTCTTTGCCTGAACAGGACATGTGCATTTTTGCGCTTCTTTGCTTCTTTCCGGTGCAAATTGTGCGTGTAACCCTCGGAAGATATCTCGCTTCTATGCTCTGGGGACTTTGAAGGGGAAAAGGGATGTGTAATGGAGGTATGGTGTTTCATTACGTGGGGGAACAGAACACTCGAGAACGAGAACTGAGTGGGAGCAATACGACGGTGTGTATGGTGCGCGCAAACCGGTGTTTGTGTCCCTTTGAGTGTGTCTATGCGCGTGCAGCGTTTGATTGAAGGATAACGGGCTCTGGCATGTCTAACCGTGAGAGTAACTGCCAGTATCCCATGGAGAGGATTCTCGCTGCAAAGAACAATGTCTCACAGCATAGGTATGGACAGTGTATTCCATGGTATGGGGGGACGAAGTCGAAGGCCGCAGATGCTGATGAACCAGGGCAGCTCGTATCAACATACAACCATGACACCGCCGTGAAGGCCCGAGTTACTGAACTGGGAAACGACCATAACGCCATGTTTGTGAGCTCAACCCCAGGTAATAACATGATCCGCTGGTCCTAGCCATAATGGAAGCGCGAGGGCGAGCTCCTCACTTCCATTGTGAGTGCGGGGCACCACGAAGACCAAGCTCGGTGGGAAGATGCTGACATCGGTGACGAGGTCCATCGGCCATGGGTTGTGAAGAGGGCACTTGCACAAGAACCCTGCTCTTCACCAATTTCCTCCCCAAGATCCATGGAAACTGGACCACCGCACAGTGCAAGAGACAGGGTCCCAGTTTGGGGTGAACGGTAGGCTTGTGAGCGCGAGGGGGGGTGTCGAGAAGCAAGCTCTCCGTGCCAAAGCATCGTGGTGCCCCGGGTGTCGCAAAAAGCGCTCAGGCGCGATACACCTTGCGGAATATCGCAGATATCTGATCAGCAGATCCTCCATCGTGGATTTTGAGTCGCAGACATCACGCCAATGGAGCAGTCCAGAAGAAGGATGGATTGGCAGTAACATGCCGAGACGAGATGACCAGTCATTAGGACGGCTGTTCTTCGAATTGAACCGCGACACCCAAGACTTCGAGGCCGGGGGCAAAGACGAGTCCATCCAGAAAAGGGCAAGTTCCATCTGAATATCGCAGCGTATGGTAGAACGTCGCTGTATGATTGCGCCTGGCGACGGACACGGCAAACGGTGGGGTGTGGTATGAAGCGGAATTCTGGCGGAAAGTGACCTCGATGCCGATTGCTTCTGGTGGTCTGCCTCATGGATCTGGATGATGAGGATGGGTCGAGGAGGGGTGTCAGATCCTTGTCAATAATCCCGTCCGGCGCGTAAACAAGGCTCGTCGATGGTCCGTCTAGTAAGCCCCGCGAAGCCTATGGTGCAATGGGACATGGCTAAGGCCACATAGCGCCCTGATTGGCTGGCTGCAGTTGGACGTTCCGAATGCAGGCATGGTGAGATTGGAACACTTAGGGTCTGGCGGTCGCCGATGCGGCCGCAGGACCTTTTGGGGGTGTGTTCCACAACACCCGCCTTTACCCAAATGCCTTACAACAGCTTGGCATTGGCAGATGCATCGCGCCCGCTGACCTCGTCTCTGCGGCCCAAGCTCCAGCACTCGGTCGATATGCCTTGGTAGGCCGCTCCTCCCAGATCTCGTGATGGTTGCCGGTCTCTTGCGTGCACTTGCACCAGTCTCGATATGGGTGGGTACGCCTCCAGATCCAGTGACTTGACAATCATGCGGTGCAACAGTTGAACGTGCAGAGGGGAGCAGGAGAGGGAGGGAAAATGGCAAGGAAAGAGGCTGACCTACCTGTCAATGCTCCCATCAACACCACCCAGCCTTCCTGGGCTTCTCATCATGATCCATTGCAACATGGACACTGTGCCGCTGAGCCACGGCACCCGGCCGTCCATCTCGATCAAGTTCGAGATGGCTGACCAGCATCTGAATGCCAAAACAGGTGTCCTGAAGCATTCTGGATCCACATCGGACGAACCTGCATGCTTTTCGAGGTCCAGTTGAGTCGTATGTTGAACCGCCACTTTCTCGTATGCGGTCGCGCTGCGAGACAAACGAGGTGGTAGGGAGTGGGAGGTCATCAAGATAGTGATAGCCACCCTCACAAACGATATCGCGAGGAAGATCCACTGAATGATGGTCCAGAACAGTGCCTGGATCGACTGGATTGAGGACGACGTGCGAGCTTGTACCGGTACTTTGCTCTTCCTTCGGGGCAGAGGCTCATTTTCGACAGATCTGCGCCGTGTAATAACGTTGGACGCTATTGAGAAACATTCCCAGATGAACCAAGGCTCTGACAGCTTGTTGGCCACAATATTCCCGATTATCAGCTCCGACAATATCTGGCCAACCAGGGCCACGAGACAGTTGTTCTGGAGATCCTCAGTGGGCAAGAGCACGGCAAGAACAGCATGAACCAGCAACTGACGATAGGCCGCCTCATTTTCGGCTTGCTCAACCATGCTCTCCGGGCTTCCTGAGCACGGGACGGGAGACAGAGCGGGCAGGGGGCACAGAGTGTGATAGATCTCGCGCGCATCCGTCTGGAGGGGAGACTGCGTGATGGGATTATGAGCTGCTCGAAAGGCTAGTCGGACGGAACATGTTAGCGTCGAACCCGAAATTGGGTGGTGGAGCTACAACAGACCAGTGACATGCCTGTCGAGAAGATCGGGCAGCTCGTCTAGGAGCAAGCTCTCGAGGTCGACATTGCGAAGGCGCTGCTCAAGCGCTCTAGTGACATGGGCAATAAGCTGGACGATCTCGGCGACAAATGAGTCGTCGGGGGTGATCTTGTTGTACCAGCTCTGGACATATTCCCGGAGGATGATGGCAATCAGTGCGTACAGCTGCAGGTCGACATCGTTTCGACTGGTCAGAGGCGGCAGCACATCCTCGATCGATATCGGCGTGGTCTTGCCCTTGTCCTGGTGTTGAGGACACAAGATGCGCCTGATCAGATAGACGGTGGCCTTGTCGGAGAGGGGGTCTGTCCGATACGAATTGGATTGGGGCGACGGCGATCCCCGTTTGGTCCGTGACCTGGTACTGGCCTTCAGGTTGTTTGTCGACGACGATGGCTCTGAGCTCGTCCTGGGCGACTTTGGTCGTGGGGTTGAGAGACGAGTAGGAGCGGGGCCCTGACTCTGCGCAGTGACAGTGGCAGCAGGGGACGCAGAGGGCGCAGAGGGCGCAGAGGAAGTGGGAGCAGCAGCAGCAGCAGCAGTCGAGGCAGTTGTCATGACGGGCCAACTAACGGTGTCCAAACATTGTGCCCCGCGCACACCCGTTCATATCATAGCGCCGTCCACTCTTTATGACAATTAAGAGTCTGGCAGCCCTTTGAAGCGCGAGAAGCGGAAGACAGGAGAAAATCGTCGAGGTGTGATCGCGTATTGCGCGGTGCAGTGGTTGGTGAACAGGTGGTGCTGGTGCATGGTGATAGCGAGTGGTCCGGTCTTGGTCCAGCCTCCCGTCCCGCACCTGTAGTGGATGGCGACCCCAGCCAGCAGCAGTGGCCCAGGCGATAAGGAAGCACCTGCCGCTTATCAGTTACTACTGGTCCGAAACGGGTAGGCGGTGAGGTTAGCCAAGCCAAACATGGTCCTTGCCGTAGCAACCAATGACCCTTGAAGTCGACCTTGGTCGAGCTTCCCCTGAATGAATGTCAACAAAGCACACCTATAACTTACGCAGCTAAAGCGGAACCACATCCTCGACCGCATTAAAATTCCCCTCATTCGAGCCAGGTGCGGTTTGTCTTCTAGCATAACTTTCGTTTCTTATCAAGGCTCCATACTGCTTGCAGGTTGGGAACCTCAACACCTGAAGCTTGTTATCGTTGCACTTCACTTGACAAACGTTGGCCGGAATCTACTGCGCGGTGGAAGGTGCTGGGCGAGACGGACGAAAGGCCCTTCAGAAAGAGACCATCTGTCGTCAATGAGGCTCAAGCTGCCATCACCCTTGCCACAGCAGACTGCCGTGACACAAGGCACTTGCTGCATGCAGCCCGAGCCTGACCGTTGCAGATCAGTGCCTAGGCCCACAACTACGAGACTGTCAGACTGTGCAGCACACCAGGTGTTGAACACACACCTTAGATCCGACATTCGTAACATCCAGCCCGTGTCGTAAGTAACGGAAATGATACCATAAAATCTTAAAGCGTAACAAGCCGATGTGGTCGTGACAATGCGTTTGTTCGATATCCCTATTATACAGTCTAGGCTCCTAATAGCCCGGTTGCTAACACCTACTACATCTTACAGGGTGCAACGACCAGCATGCACATGGCTCACTTATACAGCAATGACGTTGTCCTTGACGGTCGCCTCGTATCTGAAGAACACTGTTAGCACTCGAACCATATCTGGTTGTATGGGGAAAAATATAAAGAGAGCACCAACCTCTTTCCGCGGAAAGCCCACACACCCCAGTTACCGGCACTGATGTCCTGAGGGTCAAGATCATTCAGATCCCACCGGAGACTGCGGAAGATGTTCTCGCCAGGCTCCATAAGAATGTCGAATTCACCCTTGGCCTTCTTGTTGACCCACTCGACATCACGCTCCATGTCAGCCTGCGTGTAGCCCGTAGCAATGATAGGAGCCTTGGTCTCGAGAAGCATAGGCAGCGTTTCCTCCCACTCGTGGGAGCTCGCCGGGTGGCCCAAACCAGGGTGGAAGAGGACGAAGCAGTCGAAGTAAGGATCGTGGGGGGCGAAATAGCCCGTCTTATGGATGGTATGGTAATAATCCACAATGGTGCTGATCTTCATGGTAGGCCACACGCGGTCCTCCACAACCGCACCGTAGGGGTTCTCGGGAGTACGAGGCGGGAGGGGAAACTCGTCATCGCGGTTCATCATGCTCTCCGGTCCGATGAAGATCAGATGCAATCTCGACAGGGGGAAAAGATGGGCCAACTGCACCCAAGCATCTCTGGGCAGCGACGACTCAGCACGAGCACCAAGGATAAAGAGGCGCACGGGGGGAGCCTCAGGTCGGAGACCCTTGATAGATTCGTTGCCTCCAGTCTTGGGGGGATGCAGGGTATAGCGAAGAGCCGTCAAACTCTTCAAGCCCTCCACGGTGAGACGATTCCGGATGTGGTACGGGCTCAACTCGTGAAGAACGCTGCCGATCGTGAGAGGATAGGTCAACAATCTAGTCGCCTGTCTCATGCACCGGTCATCGTTGACAGCTTCGAACTGACGGGTATACATAAACGTGTCCCAGTTGGTCATGTTGACCATGGCATCATCCATTTGCGGACCAGCGTAGTTGAACTCGTAGAAGTGGCGGCCAGAATGGAGGTCATGGTCGTCTTCGTTGATTTGTCGCAGAGTGTCGCAAATCTCAAGATGTTTCTCGTAGTCGTCCATCCAATGCTGCTCGCTGCAATATACTGGGATGCCACAGTCGGGGCACTCGAAATCGACATGCTTCGGGGGCTGGGAGCCAGACTCGGTGTCGACTTGGTGGTTGGTCTCGGAGAACTGCCCTGGGCGGTGGCTGTGGTGAGGGCAGCTGGCGTGCTGTCTTATGAAGGCCGCGCGCTGGCGAATCTTGGGGATGGGCGAGTTGGTGAAGGAGTGGAAGAGGTTGTCCTGCTCGAGAATCGGCTTCGAGGGGATGCCACTATCGGCCAGATCCTCGTTGGTGGCGAACGATGTCGAGCTGCTGGTCTTGGTTCTGGACTGGGCAACAACGGAAGGAAGCTTGCTCGTGATCGAAGTCTGGGTCGGACGCGAGATGGTTCTGGTGATGCCGCCGGCTTGCCTCGAAGACGAGGAAGAGCTTTGTGCCCCGCGGATGGAGCTGACGGAGCGTTGCTGGGCTGACTGCAAAAAAGCAGCACTTTGCCTGCTCTGTCTAGCTGTGAAAGTCGAACATTGCGAGCAAAGCTTGGACAAGGCCGGGCGCACGGCGCGGTCTGCTGGGAGGGCCATTGTGATTTTACAAGGTCGGATGATGTTCGATCGGGAATCTGGATCGCCGGGACTCGATGCGACTTTCCAATTGACTTTTTGGCAGCAGCTCCCAGCAGTCCAGGGTCCCCAATTCCACTTACTCTTGTCCATCGAATGACCCACTTGAGCTTGCTTCACCAGCCACACAATTGTGCCTTAAGCTCTGACGTTATGCGGGTCAGAGAGCTACGAGCGAGCCACAGTCGCGGGGCCCGGGGGAAAGGTGGCGTCTACAGTGGACGTACCGCTGCAACCTGAGTGACTGCACCAATTGGCCAGCTCCATCAGAAGTCGACGGCGACCGACTCCATCTAGCCAGAACAGAGGACCGTGTTTTATTTTTTGCCGAGTTACAAGTCCCTACCTACAACCACAAACTCCATATCCGACTCTCGATAATTCGACGATCTAGCTGACTTTCGCGCATTGATCTTCTCAGCATAACGACGGCAGCATTGAGAGAGCACAACCGAGTCCTACCCACGTGCACAACCAACCTCGAGAAAGCAGAGCCGCGCCGGCTTTCTGCGCCCAGTTGCAGCCATGGCGACCACGTCGAACATGTTCCTGTATTCCTTGACCATCCAGCCACCCACCGCCGTCACGCAGGCTCTGCTTGGTCAGTTCTCGGGAACCAAGGAACAGCAGATTCTTACGGCGTCTGGATCGCGTCTAACCCTCCTTCAGCCTGATCCCCGTCAGGGCAAGGTCAACACCCTGCTGTCTCATGACATCTTCGGCATCGTACGCGCCATCGCGTCGTTCCGTCTGGCCGGCAGCCACAAGGGTGAGTAACCTCCCCGCCACCTCCTCTGTTGGGCAATATAGTGATTCTAGATCCGTTCCCCAGGTGCTTCTGGGTAGAGGGGCTACAGGCTTGGTCGCGCACCATGCGCCCATGCCTACGAGTCGTCTGGGGACGTGGGACTCATTTAAACTGGTAGCGGGATTGTGCTAAAACCCTGTGCCACCCAGACTACATTATCCTCGCCACTGATTCGGGCCGTATCACGATTATCGAGTATCTCCCCAAGACGAACAAGTTTCAGCGCATCCACCTCGAGACTTTCGGCAAGTCGGGCGTCCGCCGAGTCATCCCCGGCCAGTACTTAGCCGCAGATCCAAAGGGAAGAGCATGCCTCATCTCAGCACTCGAAAAGAACAAGCTGGTCTATGTTCTCAACCGAAACTCACAGGCCGAGCTTACCATCTCATCACCACTGGAAGCCCACAAGCCAGGAGTGTTGGTGCTGTCTCTTGTTGCCCTTGATGTTGGTTACGCAAACCCCGTCTTCGCTGCGTTGGAACTGGACTACACGGACGCGGACCAAGACCCTACGGGCCAAGCACGAGAAGAAGTCGAGACGCAGCTGGTATATTATGAGCTTGATTTGGGCCTGAACCACGTTGTACGCAAGTGGTCAGATACTGTCGATCGCACTTCCTCGCTTCTCTTCCAAGTACCTGGCGGCAATGACGGTCCCAGCGGTGTGTTGGTCTGCGGCGAGGAAAATGTCACCTATCGGCACTCGAATCAAGAGGCTTTCCGCGTCCCCATCCCCAGACGCAGCGGTGCCACCGAGGATCCCCAGAGGAAGCGTGTTATCGTCTCTGGCGTTATGCACAAGCTCAAGGGAAGCGCGGGCGCCTTTTTCTTCCTTCTTCAGACGGACGATGGAGATCTTTTCAAGGTCACCATTGACATGATCGAGGATAGTGACGGCAACCCCACCGGAGAGGTTAAGCGCCTCAAGATAAAGTACTTCGATACGATACCAGTAGCAACCAGTCTTTGCATCCTGAAGAGCGGCTTCCTATTCGCCGCTAGCGAGTTTGGAAACCATCACTTTTACCAGTTTGAAAAGCTCGGAGACGATGACGAGGAGCTCGAGTTCAGCAGCGACGACTTCCCGACAGACCCTACCGCTTCATATAACCCGGTGTACTTCCACCCCAGGCCACTTGAAAACTTGGTCCTGGTTGAGAGCATTGACTCGATGAACCCTCAGATCGATTGCAAGGTTGCGAATCTGACGGGTGAGGACGCGCCCCAGATCTACTCTGTCTGTGGAAATGGTGCGCGGAGTACTTTCCGCATGTTGAAGCACGGACTCGAAGTGTCTGAGATTGTCGCTTCAGAGCTTCCGGGTACACCTTCCGCTGTATGGACGACTAAGTTAACCAAGTACGACCAGTACGACGCTTATATTGTGCTGTCATTCACAAACGGAACTTTGGTGCTCAGCATTGGTGAGACGGTAGAAGAGGTCAGCGATAGTGGTTTCTTGACTACTGCGCCCACCCTAGCTGTTCAGCAAATGGGTGAGGATGGCTTGATTCAAGTTCACCCCAAGGGTATTCGCCACATCGTCCAAGGTCGGGTCAATGAATGGCCTGCACCTCAGCATCGCTCGATTGTTGCTGCCACGGCAAACGAGAATCAGGTTGTCATCGCTTTGAGCTCTGGCGAAATTGTCTACTTCGAAATGGACTCGGATGGTTCGCTCGCCGAGTATGACGAAAAGAAGGAGATGTCGGGAACCGTCACATCGCTGAGCGTTGGCCAAGTACCGGAGGGCCTCAAGCGAAGCTCTTTCCTAGCTGTAGGATGTGATGATTGCACAGTTCGCATCCTTAGCTTGGACCCTGATTCAACGCTCGAGATGAAGTCCATCCAAGCTTTGACAGCCGCACCCTCGGCTTTATCCATCATGTCCATGGAGGACTCGTTCGGTGGCTCCACGCTCTATCTGCACATCGGATTGCATTCGGGCGTTTACCTTCGGACTGTGCTGGATGAGGTGACGGGCGAACTGACAGACACTCGTCAAAAATTCTTGGGTCCCAAGCCTACCAAACTTTTCCAAGTTTCCGTTCAGGATCAGCCATGTGTTCTTGCGCTGAGCTCGAGGCCATGGTTAGGCTACACCGACCCAATTACCAAGGGCTTCATGATGACGCCCCTAAGTTACACCGAGCTTGAGTATGGCTGGAACTTCAGTAGCGAACAGTGCTTGGAAGGCATGGTTGGTATTCATGCCAATTACCTAAGGTCAGTTTGCCCCTTATCTTTTGGCGTCCACTTTGCTTTATATGATGATAAAAGGGAATCCTATGCCCTCGGGTAATGAGGTAATTGATGCAATCATATGCGATTGTACCAATTGTTCCTTCTGAAATACAGCCCGATACACCCATCCACTTCGTGCATCTTTATCTTCACAAACACTGACATTGGGTGCAGAATCTTTTCAATCGAAAAACTGGGCGACAACATGATTCAGAAATCTATTCCTTTGACTTACACACCTAAGCGCTTGGTCAAGCATCCCGAACAGCCATATTTTTACACTATCGAATCCGACAATAACACACTCCCCCCGGAGCTGCGGGCAAAGCTTCTGGAGCAACAAACCAATGGTGACGCAACGATACTGCCGCCAGAGGACTTTGGATATCCCAGAGCCAAAGGCAGATGGGCATCGTGCATCAGCATTATCGATCCTGTCAGCGAGGAGCCGAGAGTCCTCCAAAGGATCGATCTTGACAACAATGAGGCGGCAGTCAGTGCGGCCATTGTACCCTTTGCCAGTCAAGAGGGTGAAAGTTTCCTGGTTGTCGGCACAGGCAAGGATATGGTCCTCAACCCACGTCAATTTACCGAGGGCTACATCCATGTTTACAGATTCCATGAAGACGGCCGGGACCTGGAATTCATTCATAAGACCCGAGTAGAAGAGCCGCCTATGGCACTCATCCCGTTCCAGGGACGTCTGCTTGCTGGCGTGGGCAAGACACTCCGTATCTACGACCTCGGTTTGAAGCAACTACTCCGAAAAGCTCAAGCAGATGTGACGCCCACTCTCATCGTTTCCCTACAAAGCCAGGGTAACCGCATCATTGTCGGCGATCTCCAGCAGGGTATCACTTACGTCGTCTACAAGGCCGAGGGCAACAGACTTATTCCCTTTGTCGACGACACCTTGAACCGCTGGACAACCTGCACTACCATGGTCGACTACGAATCCGTCGCCGGCGGCGACAAGTTCGGCAACATCTACATCGTTCGTTGCCCAGAGCGCGTCAGCCAGGAAACTGACGAGCCTGGATCAGAGATCCACCTGATGCACGCCCGCAACTACCTTCACGGCACACCCAACCGCCTGAGCCTCCAGGTCCACTTCTACACTCAGGACCTGCCGACCAGCATTTGCAAGACCAGCCTGGTCGTCGGTGGTCAGGACGTGCTGCTCTGGAGCGGTTTGCAGGGCACTGTCGGTGTCTTCATTCCCTTTGTCAGCCGTGAGGATGTCGACTTCTTCCAGAATCTGGAGAACCACATGCGCGCTGAAGACCCGCCGCTTGCCGGCCGTGATCATTTGATCTACCGGGGTTACTACACCCCCGTCAAGGGCGTGATCGATGGTGACTTGTGCGAGAGGTTTAGCTTGCTGCCGAATGATAAGAAGCAGATGATTGCGGGAGAACTTGATCGCTCGGTAAGGGAAATCGAGCGCAAGATTTCGGTACGTGTTCCCCAAAACTCCCTGAATTTGGAGAAGTAGTTCGCTTACTAACCTGCTTGCTTTGTTCAGGATATCCGTACCCGGTCTGCCTTCTAAACATATTCACATCGTCATGGGTGAGAAGTAATGGCTGCGAGCTTATGGTTTAATGTATATGAAACTCCTTGCAAAGCAGCGCGTCGTTCTAACAGAAGTTCGGGATGGATTCAAGGCCTTGTTGTAATGTTGACTTAGATTACTGCTGTTGATTCAGCTAGGCGCTCTGGTGGTGGTTAGTGGTTTTGGCGTTTATTGAGTGTATGCCGCTGTGCTTACATCTAACGATGGAAAGAATAGACAGAATGGTACGTTGCTAAAAGAAAAAAGAAGGGGCATATCAAATATACAGGATTTTGAGTACACAAAGTATGGTATCATAACTGCTTACGATCCAGTCCTCATGGCTCCCAAATCCCGATCCCCAGCTTGACTACCTACTTCCCAACCATCGACCCACTACCAGAAGCAGTAGGAACCAACCTCTTCACCCCACTAATCCACGTCCTCCCGATAACCCTCCCTTTCCCCTTGGTCCCCCTCCCCTGATCCCCATCCTTCAAAGGATGTTCCCTCTCCCACCCCTCA
This sequence comes from Neurospora sp. FGSC 6877, assembly GCA_009805295.1. Classification (NCBI taxonomy): domain Eukaryota; kingdom Fungi; phylum Ascomycota; class Sordariomycetes; order Sordariales; family Sordariaceae; genus Neurospora; species Neurospora sp. FGSC 6877. The sequence goes on from RAON01000248.1 coordinate 25,485, forward strand.
TCATCCCTCAACGCCTCTACCGCTTGCTCAACATCAAACCCGCACCCCTCCAAATACAAAACCGCAACATCATAATCCGCCACTTTGGTCCTCATCATCCACTTTCTTATCTTCTTCTTGCGCTCAGCCTCCTCGTCACTTTCTACAGGGTAAGGTGAAAGCGATACCCCGGACGGGTTGTATTCACCCGGGATTAAGATGGTGCGTCGCCCCCGAGCGAATAAAAGCGCGGAAGAAGAAGAGTGGAAAGGGGAGGAGGAGGTGGAGAGGGAGAATAGCGGGAGGTTGTTATGGGAGAGGAGAGTGGGAAGGGGGATGGAGTAGCGGAGGGCGAGGGAGGGGAGTGTGTCATGGGCGTGAAGGTGGTGAATTGTGTCGGGGATATTTTGGTCTTTTGGTTTGGGGTCTTGGTTGGTTGGTGCTGTGGTAGGAATAGTTAAGGAGGAAGGGGAAGGGGTGTAAGGGGTATAAGGGGGTGGTGAGGAGGATAGGGGTGGAAGAGAATTGTTGAGGGCGGTAGGGCCGGGGTATGGTGGTGGTAGGGTGTCGTTGTCGTCGTTGGGGGCTTGTTCATTTTCAGCTCGGTAATGGTGAGAAGGAGGGCGATATTTGGGACCGCGGGGGTTTATGGGAGTAGGGTATGAAGAGGAAGATGATGATGATGGGGTTTGGCAGTAGGGACAGTAACTGATGAAACGGGGGTTGTTCTATTTGTTACGCTTAGTTAGTAAACTGTCTATCGTGCCTATGAATAAAATATAGGGAGGCTGGCCATCAAGGTGCTTTTTTGCGTCGCTTGGCAGGGCAGGGCGGCATGATGTAGAGGTCAAAATTCAGGCTGACGGCTTGGTGATACTTACATATATACAGTTACCGCATATCACTCGGCCGCAGCAGCTCAATTGGCGATCGTCCGGGAGAGGTTTCTCGGTCTCCTGGACGAAGCGGGGCACCGAGGATAAAAGGGTTGCGCAGGTGCAGCAGGCGTCGAGGGATTGTTGGGCCATGGTTGAAAGTTTGTTCTCTGCATCAAGCGGAACGAGCATCTCTCTTTTTTTACGGCGAGGTCAAAAAACTGGGAAATCAAAACTTCCCAAGTCAAAAATCTGGTCTTGTTCAACTTGAAGGGTTGACAAATCTTCATCAACAGCCGGTGGCGATTATGTCTCCCGGAGATTGTAGGACTTACACGGCACGGTGCACGAGCCATTTCCGGATGATTGACGTCGGTAATGTGGGGGCAAAGTGACTTATCGATAAGAGCATCGGTAGCCGGAGGGCAACCCCGCGGCCCGCAAGTTCGTGGGGGCAGACGGAACTGTCAGCGGCATCTCCAGCGCTGTCAGGGACCCCGTCATTTCACTTTCAGGTTGTTCTTGAGGGGCACCGCACAACATTTCCGCTTCCAAACATCTTCACCTCTTGAATGAGCAGAAAACAGGAGCAATTACGCAAAACTCGCCGACTTCTAAGAGATCAAGCGCCTGGTCTGAGGCGGAATTCATCGAACCACAGTCCAGTCGGCCAAGCTCTTAACCAACCTCCTGCCAAATCCTGCCATCTTTGCAGGATGCAGATGTCGTTTGATGTCTTTTAGGGAAGCTTTGCCTGACACCGATTCTCTCAAGTCTTCCATTCTCTTCTTCGTCGCAGTCAGTTATGACATGTCCCCTAACGAGCCAGACGGCGTATTACAACTGGCCCGGATCACCATAGACATTGTATTCGCTTCTGCATCCCGAACGGATATTTTCTGGCGTGATACAGCTGGAGCAACACGACGTCAATGCGGCCGATACGTCTGACCTTAGAGATGGTCAAGCTCCCGGGAACTTGGTCTTCGTAACACCTCGGGGCATGTCGAGTTTTGAAACTTTATGAACCGCACTCTACGGTGTAGGCCCTTCGGTTCCAGAAGGGCCATGACAAGAAAAGCTCTTTAACGATACCGAGAGGAAAGCAAAACCAGACCGGCGGTAAGCTAATTTGTCGAGTCCTATAACTAAGTTGGTTTAGAGGATAGCAAGGTGAAGTAGCATCGGCAAGTCAGCCGCCGGTTCCAAAGAAGTGCCTGGTTCGCCCATTGCCCTTGCTTATCATGTTACCCTAGGGAGGCTGGGAGAGGAGGCAGCAGAGAGGAGCAAAGAGAAAGTAAGAGCCGAATCAAGCATCAGCCAGGCCCGTCCTCCACGCTTGATGAGTGGTTCGCTTGGAGCAAAAGTTCTCCAGATCCTATGTAGAAGTCGCTGGAAATCGTTGTGGGGTAGTAAGCTACATAGGTATGGCACACGACGTATATACATGGGTATAGTTGATGGGATACAGCATGAAGATATGTACTGCGTAGAAGACGGTGGGGTTGGGTTCCGAGACAACGGGATAAACGGGTCTCGATTCCACTTGCTCCCCTGGCTCATGGTCGTAGAAACGGGCCCGAGGCTGTGTTCCCGGTTATGTAACGGGCGGAGTTCGGGGTCTAGATAAATATTTATGTCAAGAGCAGTCGTTTCGAGGTTTCGTCAAAGCTAGCTGAAGCTTGGTCTTTCCTTTTTTTTTATTCCACGACCCTTCGTATCTTTGACTTTTTGTGCACAACACTCTCAAAGATCTACAAACCAACCTCATATATCATGGCGGTGAGATTGCCCGTGTATAAACCGAGCAAGAATTGAGTAATTACAATTCTAAAAGATGACACCACAGGTCTCATACCCCCAAATCGTGCTCTTTGGCGATTCTCTATTTCAGGGTGCCGCAAGTCTTGAGGATGGTTTCTGTTTCCAAGCTGCCGTTCAACAGCGTACGTATTCTGTCAGCTGCTCACAAGTCTTGTATAGTTAGCTTACTGACTCACTTCCAGAGGTTCTTCGCCGATTTGACGTTGTTAACCGTGGTCTCTCCGGTTATAACACCTCCAATGCCCTGAAACTCTTGCCCCAGATCTTCTCTCCGCCGGGTCCGGGCGTGCCCAAGCTTGTCTACCTTGTAAGTCTACTCTTCCTCGTCTTACAGAGAGCAACTTTGCCTAACCAGAGCACAAGTTCATCCTCCTCGGTGCCAACGATGCCGCCCTTCCCCTGCCCATCAACAACCAGCACGTCCCTCTAGACAAGTACAAGCAGAACCTCGTCTCCATCATCACCCATCCCAACATTGCCGCCCACAACCCCAACATCTTCCTCGTCACGCCCCCACCCCTGGACGAGCTGAAGACATCCGAGGTCGATCTCGGCGTCCGCAAGCACCGCGTCAGCGCCTCCTACTCCGAGGCCGTCCGCCAAGTGGCCGCTGAGCACTCGGTCGGCTTGATCGATCTCTGGAAGGCCGTCATGGACTATGCCATCTCCAAGACGCCCGGGTTTGACAGGTCCAAGGGTAACCTGGGTGATCCCGAAACGGGAGAGAGGGGCCATCTGAAGGACTTGCTGCCGGATGGGTTACATATGAGCGCGGAGGCGTATCGGGTGTTTTACGATGTGGTGAAGCCGCATCTGGGTAAGGAGTGGGAGGGGACGAACGATGAGGAGAGGGTTGGATATGTGTTGCCGGACTGGAAGGTGGCGCCTTGGTTTGAGGAGGATGTGTTGAAGCCTTGAACTTGTACCAGCAATATATGAGGTCATTGGTGAAGAAGTAAAAAACACTAATTTTACGGGTCAAGGTTCAGAGCAGTCGGTTCCAATGCCAAATTGTGAGTTGAAATCATTTGAAGAATCGTGTTAATCATTGTGGGGATATGATGATAGTTGAGACTATAGTGGTGTTGTGGGGGGAGCTAGGGGTAGCTGTCATGGCGGGGCATAATAATGTGCACTTATGTCATTTGACGTCGGCTTATTTCGATACTCTTCGAGCTTGAACGGTGTATGACATGGACTGTTATAAAATGAAAAAGTGAGGGTAAAGCCAAGTTGGTATTTGACATCAGGGCAGGACGATGGCATTGCTCTTCGTGATCTCAAACGGGATGGACAAGATGGGATTAAAAGAGGAGGTTGGCGGCGTGTGTTTAAGTGGGAAAACACACCATTAAATTCCATCCGCCGCCCCTGCCGTCGACATGTGAGACTGCCGCCCGTGCTCTCCCGGCCTCCAATGCAACGAATTTCCAGAGTTTTATTAGTCATCCGGCCAGCAAAAGGGCTGTTTCAGTGTTTCACGGCATCCACAACGCCGAATGCCCCTGCCTTGGGTGCTTGGCCTGCCTTCGATGGGATGCCGTCCAGCCGTCGCCCACCGTGGGACCGGGAGTGGGAGTGTGGTTGCGCCTGCCAATCCACAGGGAGCAATGGATCACTGCAGCTTGATGAGCATCATTGGGCAGGAGCAGCCTATCAATCGCCCTTGCCGCGGACATACCCTTTGGGAATTGGGCATTTCTTCCCAGTGCGGCTTGACAAGCAGCAGGCACACCTCAGTCCCGTCCCGTTCTGAGCCGTCCCGCAGGCTGGAGAACCGAGAGAACTCCACCGAAACCGTCCACGACGAGCCTTGCCTCGCCCAGCGCAACAGCGTCTTCTCCATTTGCACCTTGTCTGGTTCTCCATCTTCTGCTCGCACGCACCACCTCAACAGTTCTCAACTGAAGGGACACACACACACCAAAGCACGCACCGCACACACAACGTCGAGCCACTTACTGACATTGACTTTTTCTTTTATCTTTCAAACGGGCCACGCCGTCAAAGGCCTCGAAACAGGTTTCTCTGTAACGCACTCGCGTCTCCAGCCTCTTGTTCTGCAATCCGATAGAGCACTAGACTCTAGCAGCATCCTTCGGTTCCGCAATCCAAAGACGTCAGGGCAACGCCGGCCTCATCCCTCCACTGATCACCGCGTCCCATCCTTCCCGTCGACCCCCGATCAACGCTCCCGCCAGACGTGCACTTGACGTTTGTTGACTACACGCCATCGAAGCTTTATCCAAAACGGTTCCCGGATTCTCTTGGGTGAAATAGGCCGAACGACGTTCACGCCCAAGCTCCACCTGCGGCCATACCCAGCCTGTCTCTGGTGAATCGAGAATACTCCCAAATCTCGAATTCGCTCGCTTCTCCCGCGTCAACCAAACTCACTTCGACATATCTTCTGCCTGGGATATCCGCGAACCTTGCTATTTGGCGTTCCCTTGACAATCCTTCCTGCCGCGCTCGTTCGTGTCGCCGGTCCCTGTTCAACGCCATATACGTCTGTCGACTCCCCTTGGCGGCCAGCAGCCCCAATTTCGCAGCACCTCGACAACAGTCCAAACCCGAACCCCTCACGCTTCCGCTATCAGCTCAGTGCCTCCAACGCCACCCAGAATCGTACAAGCAAAAAGTCTTACGTTGATAGTGTCTGGCGAAGGATACACTAAGGTGCGTGGGAACCATTGCACAAGACCGCGGTGGTCCTTTGCGGGCGATGAGGGGGAGGGTGGACCTCGATATCTGAATTACAAACAGGGTCGAGGTCATATCGAGACGGCCTCCAGCTTGCGATAGGCACAGTCATACACCAGTAGATACGCTTGAAAGGCCGTAGTCAACATAGGAGTTGCGACCCACCCTTTCCTTGGTTCACCCTAATTCTATTTCCCGATCCCCCCAGTCCGCCAGCTACACTGGGCACATATATCCAACGTCGACAATTTGCGAGCACTCCCCCGTCCTCACCATCTGGGCATGGATCCGCGTTTCATCGTCACCCGCGAAGAACTATACGATGTCCAGATGGACTTGAAGCGCCTTCATTCCATCCAGCATCAGCACTCGGAGCGGTTACGATTGTTGGAAAAACGCCAGGCTGACGATGCTGCCTTGAAGTCTGTCTGGAGCTCGCCGTTCCCAAGTATGCTCGGGACTACAACCCCTCAGCATGGTCAGACTTTCGCAGCTCATGATAGTCCTTTCGTCAATCAGGGCTTCACTAACAACACTTCAGGGCCAGTTCACTTGTCGGCCAACGATCTGTTTGACGACCTTGACGAGCAGGGCCAGAACTTGCTTGGTAGACTGCAGCTTGAGCCTGAAGACGAGCCTATACGACGAGGGGTAGCATCGAGGGCGAATAGTGTGCGGTTCGATGAAAGCGCTCTGCATGGATGGGGTGGCCATCATGGCACCCGTCACTCGGCCGAATATGGCTTAACGCGCCCTGGAAGTGGCATGGGAGGCCATCCGATGACTGAGCGCTCTTCGTCTCACAAGTCTGATGGGAGGCATAGCTCTGCCGGCCATTCTGTTCATTCAGTGCATTCTAACGCCTCTGGCCGAGCTAGCAGTCTCGGTCTTGACACCAACTTCTCGATTGGTGGGGTGGAGGATGACTCTCCCCTTGATGTCCCGGAACCTCCCCCAGGCTTCTTCTATCTGGGTGCAGCTCCGTCGATCATCCGCTGTTGCTTGACTGACAACATCACCAACAAAAGGTTGCTCTATGCTGTCGTCTGTACTGGTTCACAAAAGTCAACAGTGGACTATAGTGTGGTTAAAGACCTGAACCTAACCAACCAAATGCAAAGAGGAATGGACGGCATTTACAGGATCGACCTTCCGGTTTACCTTACCGAAGCTAGAGTCATTCAATCCAACTCTAGGTCTGTCAGCCCGATTCACCCACTACCGCCCAGCATCACGTGTTCTTTTGAAGTGACAGGCATGGATCAACCAGAAAGTCCTGAAACCAGGAAGAGCATCCGCGTCTTTATCGGTAACCACACGTTGAGGTTGCATAGCGCGGACCTTCTGCTTTCTCAAAACTCCATGACATTGTATGGTACCGACAGGGACAAGCTTTCTGTACCCTTTGTTCGACCCGAGGATGATGCGGTGTTCAAGAATCTTGCAGTCACGAATATGGCCCCTGGGAATAAGCCCAAGCTGAACGCTGCTGCGCCCGAGTTTGTTGCTGGCGACAGAGTCGCAAAACCGTCGGCCAAAGGCAACGAAGAACCGATCCCCAAGCAAAATGGAGATGTTGCCTCGGAGGGAGCACTGTTGTCGCCTGTGAGGTCGCCCAGTCAACCAGTCAAGACCACCACTGAGGCAACCAGCACAACATCTGAAGCGGGTGGAGGGTATGACAAGGAGCAACCTCAACAGGAGCAACAGCAGCAGCAGCCGCCGCCGCCGCTGTCTGCTCCAGCCGATTCTGTAGTCCCTGAAGACGTCTCCAAAGACGCTGCCAAAGATAATGCTACGCCTACATCGACGACCGACACCGCTCGCCGGGAACCTAGCGTGGCCATCAGGACTCCGTGGCGACAAACGGCTGCCAGTCTTGCCGACAAGGAAAGCACCCCGCTGAGCGGCTACCAGCCAGCTGCAAGGGGTCGCAGTATGAAGATCTTACGGCCGACGAAGATATCCTCCATTAGCAGCAACAGCACTGCCGGTCCAAACTCGCCGTCAACTATCCGGTCAACGGGTGCGTTCGAATCTCCCTCCATGCCGCGGTCTAACGGAACCGATCTGCGACGGACCAAGGGCTCAACGGCTAGCGCCGCGGCGGCGGAAGGCAGTCAGAGCAGCACCAGCAGCCCCACGGTAGGCAGCTGGGGTCCCTCCAAACGCAGTCTGAGCACCAGTGCTAGCGCTTCCAACCTTGGAAACTTGGAAGGTGGCAAGGGCATTGAGACTAGGGAGCAAAGGTCCTCGTCACTGGCAACCACGGTGGGCAGTCCCATGCATCAGGATGGACTCAAGACGCCGACGGCTCCCAGATCGGCCACGAATCCTCTTGGTAGTGCATCTGCTTTTGCTTGGATGGGAAATAAAACGACGGGTAAGGCGTCTGCCAGTCCGTTCTAGAGTACGGTGTTGTAGCGCGAAAATCAGGAAGAGGAGAAACGTCGACCATGGATTATTTTAAAGAGATCTCAGTTGTTTGGTCGTGCTCAGCATCCGTATATTGAAGCCTGAGCGTGCCCGGATGGAAACGAAGAGCCCAAACTATGCGTACAAAAGTGAAGAGCGATAGCGAAAGGAAGCGAAGCCAAGTTGGGCGCACAAACAAGTATCACTATGTTTTAAAAAAGCCGAATAATAACGAGTATTGTCGAAGTTCAAATAACGAGACCTCCTGTGCCAGACATAACTTGATAACTCTGTGTGTCTTAAGAGCCCAGACTACGGGCGAGGGAGGGGAAAAGGGCGCGAGGGCGCAGTGTCCGGCTAACACGTCTGTCTGCCAGTAATGTGCGAAACAACTGCTTCGGTCCCGCATACCCTGAAGGTATCTGGGTTCCAGGATGATGAACCTATAATCTTGGGGTCGTTGCTAAATCCTGTCTTCACGATTTGGTGGTTTTTTATATGCTACCTGATCCTACCAGGTGAGTTTATACAACCTCACCCATCCTCGTAATCGACTTCTACCGGCCGTTCTTTCAGATATCCCACACCTATATCCCGATGCGCGTTACATGCACGTACAACTAGGCCCTAAATCGGATCTACCATGTATGTCCGTCAAGATCGGCCGTTTTTCTGCTCTCTTCTTTTCTTCTGCCATTACTTGAATACCACCTCGGTGTCAGTGGATAAATTCCACTTGGAGACATAGGTATGGTCACCATATGGCCTACAACATTTACCCGTCTCTGGGCACTATCGTGCGCTGTCCATAATGCAGAGGTTGAAAGGTAAGGGGTTCTTGCCATATGTTCTTTGACTTTGTATAGCCAAAACTGACTATTGGGCAGTACTTCGCGCTGATGGTTGATGACGTTTGATCGTTCTGCATGGCTTCTCAGCTCCAAACTCATTCGGTACATTGTCTATCTTTGGAACTGCCGGTACCTACATCAAGACAAAAGTGAGTCTACTCCATTTTAGGAAGTGCATTTTGAAAGACCACCACTAAAATGTCATACTGGAAAGGACAGGACCTGTTGGCAATATGTGAGCAGTTGAAGAGGCAGAGCGTGGGGTACCACCACCGCCAACATTGAATCTTGACTGATATGGAGACAATTAATATGTCTATACACGTAATATGGCTGGCTCTGCCCTTGCACAACAGGAAGAACCAGCAGACGGGTTTACGGAGAACAATTGATGAGGGGAAGTGTGAAGCGATCACTTCATCGTCTTTAGGCTACAAGTTTATAAGACAATATACCCCCACATCAATATCCTAACGTCCATATTCTCGACCTACTCGATCTCCTTTCAAGAGCGACACTCGAAGCCATCAGTTGAAATCAACGGCAACGACCAATACCGAGAGCAGTACCAAACCCCATGATGCTTCTAACCCAAGTCCAAAGCCCTTTTGGCCCTGGCAGCGGCCATAGCCCACGCCACTGCCGCTCCCTCCTCCTCCTCCTCCTCCTCCTCCAACCATGACAGTCCCTTAGTCTCACGCCAGTCTACCACCACTATAACCGTTGACCTCACCAAGACCTACCAGACCATGGACGGCTTCGGCTTCAGCCTCGTCTTCCAACGGGCCAACCTGATCACCAACATGTACGACAAGACCAAGCAGCGGGAACTGTTGGATTTGCTCTTCAACCGGACCACCGGCGCTGGCTTTTCCCTCATCCGCGATGGTATTGGGAGTAGCCCGGATAGTCGTGGCGACCACATGAACACGATCGCGCCGAATAATCCCGGCGGGCCAAAGGCCGAGCCGCAGTACGTTTGGGATGGGAAGGATAGTGGGCAGTTGTGGGTTACGCAGAGGGGAGTGGCGGAGTATGGGGTGGAGCATGTTTATGCTGGTGTGTCTCCCCTTTTCGGTATATAGTGTTGATCGTGTTGAAGTGTCTTTGTTCTGTTTGATCCATCTCCCTTTTCCTATCCAACCAGACCAGACCGAATAGATGGAAAGACTGACCATAAGAAACCCACCCACAAAAACAGACGCCTGGTCCGCCCCTGGCTACATGAAAACCAACAACAACGGAAACAATGGCGGCACCCTCAACGGCGGCACCCTCTGCGGCGTTCCGGGCGCCACCTGCTCCTCCGGCGACTGACGCCAAGCCTAAGCCGACTACCTCATTGCCTGCATCCGCTTGTACCTGCGCTCCGGCGTCGCCATCTCCCACCTCGGCTTCCTCAACGAGCCCGAATTCAGCGCCTCGTACGCCAGCATGCGGGCCACCGGCGCCCAGGCCGCCGACTTTATCAAGAAATTCGTGAACACCACTTTGGTAGCACAAAACCTTGACGAGCAGGTCGGCATTGTCTGTTATGATAGCGAGGGGTGGGGGAATCAGGGTGCAAATGACGAATGCGATTGAGTCCACTGGAGCCGAGGGGATGTTGAAGGCTGTTTCGAGTCATACGTATACGGGAGGACCGAGCGGGCCGATGAATACTAGGGCGAAGGTGTGGTTGAGTGAGGAGTGCGATTTG
>RAON01000249.1:0-37176 GCA_009805295.1 Neurospora sp. FGSC 6877
ACGTACCAAACCTCTTTGGCATAAGAAGGCCTTGAAACCCAGCCTTCCTTTGAAGGTTGAGAGGATCAACAAGGCCTTCGAGACCAAAGTAGTTTATTGGCTGAATTGAACTACTGTTCCAAGCCCAGAACTCTGCCCTTGTCACAATGCGCGCTTACGGCGGAAGCTGGGGGAGGCAGTTCAGATAAGTGTTGGAGGGAAAGGATCTTGGAGTCTAGGTCGGATGGGTTGGAGAGGGAGTCCTTGGAGGCGTAGAGTTGTCAGTGAGGGTGGGCGGATTTGGACCAGTGGAGGTTGGAGCTGGAAGGGTTGTGGTTTTGCACTTGGGTGACCATTTTGTTGACTTGGAGAGTGTCCGGGTGAAGACGATCTTGATCAGAAATGCGTTTAGACGAATGGTGTTTGGCTGATACTGTATATCTCGCGGTATCATATGTATTAGATATCACCAACAGGTGAACAATTTCTTGAATCTAGAACGGATGCCTTGGATGTTTAAAGTCTATGACTTAATAGCGTGTATCATTTCTCGTTCTCGTTCTTTTGAGAAGCGCGAAGGTAGCGAGCTACAGGAATATTCTTTCAATATTAATATTATTACGATAGGGTGTAAGTAAATGTATCTAGGCCTGAATATATTTTAGTTAACATTATTATAAAGGCTAGCCTACAACGGACTTAGCCTCTTCTCAGGACGCTGTCACGGCGCTGGCGGACCACTACACCCCTAGGCTATGTTCCAAAAGGATACAAGTAACCGAAGCTGGCAATTCGGTCGCTCAAGTGGTCTTGCATAGTTGCGATGGCAGTCAAGAGGCACAGCTGCAAGGCTGCCGTCACAGACGCCTTAACGCATGCTAGAGGCTACGACGATATCCATCGGCCGACTGGCGAGGGAGGTCACTAGCCTACTGTGCTAATTGATCAACCCTAGGGACCCACTGAGCCCACACTCCGACCAACGGCAAGCGGACGCTCACCGACAGCCCAGGGGATCACGGAGCTCACCCGTGATGAGTTTTCATAGTGACATTCATGCAAATAGATATGGAGCGTTCTTGTCGTAACTGATGGCCGGGGCGTGGCGGAATTGGCAGTGATCGGGCGGCCGAGAAACCAGTGTGGGATGTTCAATCACCTTTCAATCACCTTAAGGAAGCCACGTGGCAAATCGGCCATGTTGGGCGGGGTCGGGCTGCAACGCAAGAGACGAACACAAAATGGCTATGACAACGGAAGGGGGCCTGATGCAGACTTGAGGCATTCCCAGTACTGGCCCAGATGAAGTATTGTACGGATTGCAATCGTTATTTTCAAGACGCAAAAGCGCTTCGGCAGCATCGCCAGGACTCGAGTCGGCATGCCTTTGCCTTCCTCTCAACAAAAACGACAACTCTTGTACGCCCTTACGCGCAGACAACAACATCAGGTTCTGGAATGGCGTTTACAGGCTTTGGAGGCTCGCCAGCTAGCTCCGTGACTCAGACAGCCCGCGGTACGGCCGGAGATGATCCCTCTAAGGACCTAATAAGTTCTCTGAAAGGGTATGATCATTTCGCTCTCGTCGTTCCTCCGTCTTCGGAACTTGCAAGTACTGACAATAACCTCCGAATAGGCTCTACTCCAGCGGGGAGTACTCAGACCTCGTGATATCCTGCGGAGGAAGGGAATACCATGTGCATAGGGCCATCGTATGCATGCAGTCCGAGTTCTTCTCTACAGCTTGCCGCGGAAGTTTCAAGGCTAGTGACAGTCCATACACTAGCAACGACACTAAACTAACATTATATTTAGGAGGCACAAGAAGGAAAGATTGACCTCCCCGATGATGATCCTCGGCTTGTCCATATAATGGTACATTATCTTTACCACTTAGACTATGACGTACGGCTACAACACGAGCGTAGTGGTTTTGATGGGTTAGAAATGGACGGATACGGAACCAACGTCAATGAACCGGCAGCGGACGCCCTTCTGACTCATGCAAAAATTTACGCCTTAGCAGAGAAGTACTTGATCAGTGGNTACGGCTACAACACGAGCGTAGTGGTTTTGATGGGTTAGAAATGGACGGATACGGAACCAACGTCAATGAACCGGCAGCGGACGCCCTTCTGACTCATGCAAAAATTTACGCCTTAGCAGAGAAGTACTTGATCAGTGGACTGAAGGCTCTCGCGCTTCGACAATTCAAGAAGGCGGCGGCTACTGTCTCCTTGGACATCGATGATTTCCTTGGGGCAGCGTTAGTGGTGTACGAATCCACTATTGAAGACGATAGAGGCTTAAGAGATGTCGTCGTGGAAACCCTTTATAAGCATTCCAAATGGCTAGACAAGGAGAAGGTGCGAGATGTGGTTAAGGAGTTGGGAGCTTTAACGTATGATATGGTTATATATATGTACCGAAAGGGTAGGTTCTACTAAACTTGGTCTTAGGTCAGTTAACACGTTGACGAGATGGTCCCCGATGAGGTCTGAGAAATGATGCCGCCCAATCTGGAAATTGAGGCGCTGGAGGCCATTGCGAGTTGCTCGGCTTCGGCAGTTACTGTCTGGTTGTGCTCCCACCGCTCCGTCATTCTCGGGGCCCACTCCGCCGCCACTGCCCCGCCCGGTCCGCAATACCGCCTCACTGATCGCAACCGCACCCCGAGATGGCGAGTCTCAAGGAGGATCACGTGAATTCTTCGCACGCCTAGACGGCACAACCAGACGGGCGGCACAATCAATCGGGCGGCACAATCAGAAACATCAAGGCAATTGAAGGACTCACCATTGTTGCCGGGCTTGGTTGCGATCACGGTTGCCGCAATCGTGGTTCTAGGAGGAGATATCTCGGTGGGAGAGACGGAGACAGCATTCTTGTTTGTATTCGATAGGCTTAGGATTCTAATTGGATACGTTTTATAGCTTCCTCCAATATGTTTTCTCTTTTCCTCTTCTTCTGTCCCTGTTTTGGTAGGCATTCCTTATCAATAACAACTCCTGTTTGCCATTTCTCAGCCCGGAACGGGAACCTGTCCCAACCTTTCTCTTGTGCCTACGTATGAATAACATTTCCCAGTAGCACCGCTCTCCCAAGTTAGGCCCGGCTGCTGATGGAAGCCATCACCAATGGTCTCCTTGACCGATAAGACATATTCTCTGCGTTGAAGGAGTGTTTGACCAGCAAGAACATAATACTGTCGTGGAAACTCGTTGCTTAAGCCCTTGCCAACACCCATGGTAATCGCATCACCAACAATACCGTGTTTGTTGTCCAGAAATTAGGCTAGATTGTTGCGCCATACAGCCAGCTGCCTAGTCCAAGGCCTGATAATAACGCATGATCGGTATCAAAAGAGCAAGGATACTTGGCTTTAGTTCGGCGGAAAGAATGGAAAGGTGAAAGATGGATAGTTATAACATAGGATTATTCGCCATCATTCAAACAGTTTGTTCCTGATCTCTGTCCCTTCCCATAATCCTAGAGACATATGGATAACGGCGCCTTCCTGTGCTGACGCCGAGATTACCATTTCCACAGAGTCTGTAGTACCGCACCATTGAATACCTTCGTCCTTATATCTAGGACTTTCTGTAATCCCACGGAACGTTTCTGAACCAAACGTAGAAGAAAGGACGTTACGCTCACAACCTGTGAGCGTTAACTTGGGGCTGGGCTTGACCTTTGTACGGCCGGAACAAAGATATCGAAATCCATCCTTCACTTCCAAGCGCGCATGAAACAAGTCTCGAGCAATATGTAGCACCTTGTCTTCTGTAACTTCCAATGACATTTGACATTGCTCATTTGGAAATGACATTGATACGGCAGCCACCATGATATTTTTATTCTTCGGGTCAGGGTATCTCTTAATTGAGTCGAAAATATCTGGCGGAAAAAGCCGTTCAGCCTGCTCAAGAGATGCATTGACGAACACTCTTTCATCTTCGACGTAGTAACTGGAAGAGGCGGCTGAGTGCGCTGGCACTTGAACGGTACGACCGAGAGAACTGTGGGGCCCATGTGCACTTTGCGGTGTTGCGTCGGGGCTGGGGGGATTCTCGGAGATGATGCTATCTGCACCTGATCCCAGTTAGAATGATAGTTAGATACGTTCTGGCAAAATACTTACGGCGTCTCTTTTTTGGATTTTCAGCCTGGTCAAGAGATGCATTGACGAGCACTCCTTCATCTTCGACGTAGCAACTGGAAGAGGCGGCTGAGTGTGCTGGCACTTGAACGGTACGACCGAGAGAACCGTGGTGCCCGTGTGCACTTTGCGGTGTTGCGTCGGGGCTGGGGGGATTCTCGGAGATGATGCTATATGCACCTGATCCCAGTTAGAATGATAGATAGATACGTTCTGGCAAAATACTTACGGCGTCTCTTGTTTGGATTTGACGACATCTGAAATGATGCGATCGTCCTCTTATGCAGGCAGTTGATTTTCTCAAGATGCTTAGGTGGAATTGCCGCCCCTACTCGTGCCGCTAACAATTGTCGATATTTGACAGACTGCTCCTCAAGAGCATTGACTAATTGACGTAGCTTGGCTTTGCCGAGGAAGTGGGAGTTCTTGTCAGCAGCGTTCTTGGTGAGGAAATATACCAGCCAGGCTGGAAATTGGCCCTCGTCAAGAAAGATTCTCGCAGTCGAGTTATATTCAGCTTGTTGAGTTTTTTGCCATGATTCGGGAAGTGTTTTGGGGGCGCGTTCGAAATTGTCAAGTTGTTTGAGGAGTAGTGTGATCTGGTCTGACTGGGACTCGCCTGCAAAGGTATTGGCGGCTGCGCCGGCAGTGTGTTGCGAGCCAATCTCCATGGTTATGATATGCTAGGATGAAGGGGAAGAAGTAGATTAGGGCAAGTAGATGAAGAAGGTTAACGCAGGTAGATGAAGGAGGTAGGTCCAAGGAAGACAAGTGAAAAGTCGGGCATGTGCATACTTTAAATGGAGTTGGCATCAGATCCTAGAGCTGTGGTTGGCATGTCGCCCAATCTGCAGGCGTCTTCCTGTGCCGCAGCCCCGCCCCGTATGCATCTCTCTCAGCCAATCGACTCGTCTACAAAGGTGTTGGCGGCTGCGCCCACAGTGTGTTGCAAGCCAACCACCATGGTTATGACATGCCAGGATGGAAGGGAAGAGGTAGGCTGATGTAAACAAACGAAGAAGGTAGGTTAAGGCAGGTACATGAAGGAGGTCAATCAAGGCACACAAGTGAAAGTCGGGCTTGTGCATACTATAAATGGAGTCGGCATCAGATCCCAGAGCTGTGGTTGGCTCGTCGAACGCCACCAAATTGCAGGCGTCTTCCTGTGCCGCAGCCCTGCCCCGTATGCATCTCTCTCAGCCAATCGACTCGTCTACAAAGGTGTTGGCGGCTGCGCCAACAGTGTGTTGCAAGCCAACCACCATGATTATAACATGCCAGGATGGAAGGGAAGAGGTAGGCTAATGCAGGTAGATGAAGGAGGTAGGTCAAGGCAGACAAGTGAAAAGTCGGGTACGTGCATACTCTTAAGTGGAGTTGCAGGCTGCCGGCTTCGGTTCTCCGTAGAACCACTCAGAATGGGACAAACCTTGCCGCCTCATGCCGCTTCCAGTCAATGTTCATTGGCTTCCCAAAGCCCTGTTGACTGCCACCCAGGATCATTGAAACCCCCTCATTCCCCAACATACGGCTCAACTCCCGGGTTCTCCCACACCCGATGACCAACACAACCCACGCTCCCATTTCCTCAGTTTGGTGTCGTTTGTTTCCACCCCAGACTTTCACCGAACATGTCAGGCCTGGAAGTCCTCAGCGTCGCTTCCAGCATTATCTCAATCGTCGACGCAGTCTCAAAAGTCATCAGCGCCTGCCGAGACATCAACGGCCTCCCCGACGCCGTTAGGGACGCCTACACTCGCTTACCATTGGTGGCAGACGCGCTCAGACTGGCCACAGAGTATATGAACCAAAGCCAACACGACAATGATCTGGATGACACGGCAAAGAAGTACTGCAGTGCGATGGTGCAAGTTCTTAGAGCATGTCAAGAAAAAGCCACGCTGCTGGGAACTCTCTTCGAGGCGATCTTGCCCCCAGGGACGGCGTAACCTTCGGCGCGCAAGCGCTTCACCACCGCCGCCATCATGACGCTTCATGTCGGCAAGAGCAGGAAGGTCGAATCGCTGATGAAGGGTATCCTGCAAGACATCCAGCTTCTGGGGAACAATCGTGCTCTGGATGAGGCCACTAGAGACAAGATGAAGACCAGGATCGAGATGAATGCGTCAGCTCAGAATGATGTCGTTCCGTCGTCGGGAAATTGTCCATCGCCCCCGGCTACATGTGCGAGTCCAATTGCTTGTGATGAGGATCATGAACCTTCTGTGCCGTCAGTGCCGTCAGAGCAGTCGTCCGTACCTTTGTCACCAGAACCAAGGCCACCCATGTCGTATCACCAACCGTCCGTCTTCCGCAACTACGGTACTGGAACACAAAATGTCCACTCTGGCCGCGGCAACCAGAACATCTACAGTGGAAGGGTTACTTCTTCAGCGGAACAGTCACCGGTCCTATCCACTTTTCGACTGCTGTGACAAGGGCAGTGTTCTGGGCTTGGAATGGTGTTCAAATTCAGCTGATAAATTACTTTGGTCTCGAAGGCCTTGTTGATCTTCTCAACCTCCAGGAGAAGGTTGGGCTTCAAGGCCTTTTTATGCCAAAGGGAATCGGTACGTACTTGAGGTACATATCAAGCCTTGTCGCTTGATGCTTCAAGGCATCTATCTAGCAGTCTGCATACATGTGGATCTTCCTGAATGCCTTCATCCGTTCTCCATCTTCCCTCTGGCGCTGTCCTTCATCCGGGCGCCTTGCTTCTTGCTTGGTTGGCTGTGGTTGCTTCTGGGATGACTGGGATTGTCTCATGGTGCTTCATCAGCGTCTTCGGCACTTCCATGGTTGGCTCGCTAGCCCGGTGGCATCGAGAGGGGTTCGGGTAAGCAGTGCCGGTGGCCGAGGGTCCGGCCGAGGTGAGTGTTGCGGCCGGAGGCCACCGGGCATCTCGAGGCTGATGCCAAGCGTTGAAGCTCTGCTGAGTCTTGCGACCCTGACCCTGGACTGTGGGCGATGTCCGTGTGACAGTGTGCGATTGCCGAAGACTTGCGACGCCTCAACGTTCCCGAGTCGAATGAATGGTGAACTGAGGCACCGCGGTTGATCCGCGATCGCGCCGTAGCAAAAAGATGGGTGGATGTGAACTGCCCTTGAGGCCAGTTCTGTCGCGATTGGCTTCGAATGGAGATGGGCAGAGCTACAGAGAGGTAACCCGTATCCCACTGATGTGGCTTGTTAAGCGAAATTGTGCCTTTTTTTGTTGGTTTGCCCAGCCAATACCGTGCAACACTCGCTATCCTGCCCCGATCATGTAGCAAATGATCAGATTCATTGGGCACCTTATGGGAGTTCGTGTTGCTGCTGAGGAACTGGCGAGCATGGTACCGGTATGCTCGCCTGAGGGGGAAGAACTTCATTCGGCCGGCTTTTTGCCTTGCCCCACTGGATTTGAGCCACGCACGAGAGCAAAGTGCCCGCGGAATGGAAGACCAAGATGGCCGTGGAGGTACTCATCTGAGCGTAATCTAACGAGGTGGTGGGCAGGGTGGGATACAATATGGGCGTGTGGCGTAGTCTTAGGGCGGTAGATGGTGAGGGGGCGGTGAAATCCGCGGCACTGAAGAGATAGGAAAAAGCAAGGTAAAGATATGCTGTGTGAACGTTGAGAAGTCATTCATTCTTTGGATTGCGAGCCAACAGATCTACTGTACGTGCGGAACTGCCCGGCGGCTGGGAGCGATTGGCAGATCGACTCGGATGTAAACCCGATCCATCATCCGAACGTTTGGTACGATCCCTCTTTCTTCTTCATGAGTGGTTCCTAAGAAGATCATGTAAGTGTCGCTGTCGACCATGGATGTCGATGCCGCACTACCCATGGGGCTAGAAGCGCCTCCGACCCTTTCCCTGACGAGTACCGAGGCTCGATCAACGCGAACAAGCGTGTAGGGTAAATGCTGCCGACTTCGACGGTGGCAAGCGTCTTCCGGCCTGGTAGCAGAGGAAACTACCTGCGCAAGGCAACAATTTCTATCCTGTTAAACGTTCGGGTCAGCTCTCGGCCGATTGGCTATCGGAGTGCAAGGACTCCCACCTTAATCTGTTGGCCACAAAGCGTTGTTGGACGGGAGGTCCTCGTTTCCTTATCGATGAAGCAACGACATCTTGCAGCAAAGTAGCTGTGTGCCTCTACCGTTCACCACACGGGGAATATCTTCCGGTCGGTCTATGTCGTTCCTGATCCGGTGTTGTGGGAGAGGCCTCGAAAAATCTACCTAAACGTCATCCTATCAAGGCGACGGATACCTTCCTTCAGAACCCATGCTTTCAGGAGTCCGAGGAGTAGTGATGGCGGTGAGCATTGCGCTTACAGGAACAGGACGGCCTTTGTACGTTCCGGCCCTTAGTGGATCGGCCGAAGGCATAGTGCCGTCCTGGCGGATGAACATTGACGGGAAGCGAAGTTCGAGCTATCGATCGAAAGTGGACGTTAGTCGAGCAAAATCACACAGTGCAACGTGGGAGCCCAGTAAATGACCTACGTCGTTAACAAGGTTGGCATACTTCAGCCCAACATGGTCGGCAATGAATCGAAGCCGGCTCTTCACCCAAACGCGCTGCTCGTCAGTCGCCATATCATGGTTCTTGACACAAGTCAAGGCCCAGACCAGGAACCAAGCTGGAAGAGCCTTGATCGCATCCTCGTGACCGCAAGCAAAGCCGGAGCGGTCAGTATCGTTGCCGAACAGGCCCTCCTGCTTGGTGTGCCATCCAAGATGGTAAGGGACCGAGGATATGACGTCGGCAATGGTGCCTTCACATATGGCTTTCGACGTGGCATACTCGGCAGTTGTGCGATAGTCGGCGGGCATGTTGAGCCATGCTGTTATGCGGATGTTGAGGGAGGCTAATACAAGGCGTACGGTGCGCGCAGTGTTCCATATGCGGGCAGTCACAAAGTCGGGGTACATGTCGACACGGCCAGGGAATACTTCGAGCTTAGAGTAGTTGTACGGCCGCCCTGCTGGTAGACCCACCTCCTCGGGGGATAGCCAGCATAGCGTCTTGAAGCGTAGGTTTGGCGGCAGAGCAAGAAGCCAAGAAGCTATCTCTTGGTCCAGCAAACGCACTCGATGGGCCATCTGTTGCATCAGTTCGATATTCCCGGCGGTCCGTGTTATGCCGGCCAATAGAGCAGCTGCCTCGGCTCGCAATTCACTGACTCGGAGGGCGAAGCGGTGCATGGCGGCGCTAGGCAAGAGATGGCCCCCATCACCTATGCCGTCCATCCACCAATCGACCCCTAATGGCGGGGGCATACCAGATGTTAGTGCACGGCCGAGCTGCGAATGCCGTCAGTATGTGGTGGTCGTCTCGGGGAGAAAGCGCCAATTCGTACCACTTGATGCCTCACTGCTTGGAACAAAAGCGTTCCAGTCTTGGTGCTGCGCATTTGTTCTCGGCCTCGCAGCTTGACAATCTGGATTGCCCCGTCAACGTGTGAACGCCATGCCAGCATGCGCGACTCCTTGATCGCCGTGATGCTCTGTTAACCAACCGTTAGCGGTGGGCCACGCAGATCGAGTAAGTCCCAGTTGACAGACCTCGTACAAACCCAGCAGAAGCACCGTAGCGAGTGTTGCATCGGAACTGGCAGTGGCGGGATTCCCCAAGGCGGCATGAGTCTTTGCCAGAGCCACAGTGTGTTCCCGGAGAGAAACATTGGCGAGGTTGAGACTGTTTGCTTTTTCTCTATTCCCGAGGGCGGCTATAGCACAAGCATTGAAGGCGCTTCGGAGCGCGCTATCTGGGGGTTCGGCGTCGATTAAGGGCACGAGGTAGTCCATATGACCATGGGGCATCTGACCCAGCGGCACGTATAGGAAGTTCGAGGCAAAATAGCAGGTTGCGCGTTGAGTGAGCGGGACTGTGAGAGTCCCGGTAGGATCGGGCGTGTGTTGGCGCGTAGGAGACGGACGAGGGCTCGGCAAGGTCGAGGGGGTAGAGCGAGACTTGTTGAGAGCTTTGTTCATTCGGCGGACGGTAGACTTTGTTTGGTCCCTGTGGACGATCTCGAATTCGGGTCGGTAGCCGCCGCATTCGCGCTTCGACTTTGCGCATTGCTTGCATGTCGGTTTACCTTCATCGCACTGCGAGAGGGGAGAGGTCAGTCAGTCGTCCGAGCAAGAGAAAGGGCGTGCAAGAGGACGACGTACCTTGATACGGCGAGCGCGACATGTTCGACAGCCCCGCGAGGGCTTTCCGCCGTAGACCATCTCGAATCGATCGACATAAAAGGCAACTGAACTGGAAGATGGAGGGCGAAGGAGTTGACGTTAGATGAGAGGTTGACTTTAGGTTGTCGTCGTAGCATGAGGTGTGGTTCAGTGTCAGAAGGAGTTGCCAGGGAAGGGAAATGCCGGCCTGGGGTCCTGTTTGTCGCCAGGAGTTGACCGTTTGAAGTGTCTCGATGTGACGCTATACTGGGATTAAGGTTGGCGGCGGGGCCTGGTGGCCTGCAAGCTGCGGAGCTCTTTCAACGGTCGATGGTGGATGATGGAATGCTGACTTTTCCGTCCAAGATTCCAGATCGGCAAGAAGACGTGACGGCTTCATATGTAGTGTATAAGATCTGCAGGTTGGTGTGGTCTCAATGGCGTCAATTGGGCTAGCCCGTCGCTTGGCTCACCGGCGAGATGGGCTCCTGTCTCTCAGTTTCACCACAATGACGCCGAAGACATGATGATGGCTGTCTCTGGCGTTCTCGGGCTCAGCTGCCGAGGTGGATTCTGCAGGGGACGTTTCAGCGCCAGGAACGTCGCTTCGGCCGCTTCCATGGCCGTGGGGGCCCTTGTGGTGCTTGGACGGGCTTCGTCCATCCTTTTCGTTCCTACCTTAGCGACACCGTTGAAGATTATTAGCTCTGACTACCATTCTTTGTGATCATCATATCCGCCTTTTGAAAAGACTCACTCAAGACCGAAGTGTTATTCCGCTCCGTTGGGCGCTGCCATAAGGTAGCTGGACGTGAGACCATCGACGGGAGTGTCGTATATCCAGTACTCGGCGTCGTCCGCAGCGTCACATCGGTTTGCGGGGCTCGACGAGACGCCCAGATCGGCCGACTATATGGAAGTTGTGCACCTGGTGGGCGACGACGGGACTCGCCCAATCCTTCGTAAGATGGAACTCAAGTTTGAGAATTCGAGAAGGAACGCTGTTTCACTGGGAGCGAATGAGCGGCGCGAGTTCGTATAAGCGGTGACACCGTAGCGAAACGAAACATGGATTAAAGCCGGAGAATGGCCGGCGCATAGAGCGCCTCGAGAGTCAAAAGCTTGCATTTACAGCGGTCCGTTCCCGATCCCACTCCGCCACGTGCCCGCCAATCAGTTCTTATAAGAAGTGGGGCTTCCCGCCCTGATCGACCCCCGGCCTGCCGACTGCCGAATGCCGATCGGTCGCTTGGCCATCACTTACGGGATCCGGGGCCGAAATCGGTATTCATCAAGGCATGATTTGGTACCCATCAAGGCTTCCACTAGGTCAAAATCGAACCAAAAGTATCTCGAAAACGATAACACATTAGAAGATTTGTCTGCGCTCTTTG
Organism: Neurospora sp. FGSC 6877; assembly: GCA_009805295.1. Lineage (NCBI taxonomy): Eukaryota > Fungi > Ascomycota > Sordariomycetes > Sordariales > Sordariaceae > Neurospora > Neurospora sp. FGSC 6877. The sequence continues at coordinate 11,703 of RAON01000249.1, forward strand.
GGCGCAACATAAATCAAAGCGGTGGATTGATTTTGTGGTTGATTGAGAACCACCTCCCAAAAAAATTGCCGCTTTTGCTCTGATTTTGGTGAAGTTGTCGCAGCCGGAGTCTCAAGACTTTTGGGGCTGGGGGCCTTAATGAATACCAAATCGTGCCTTGATGAATACCGATTTCGATCCGGGGCCAGACATGTTCGGGGACTCGGCGTTACAAAATTACCCACCCACTGACCATTTGGATCACACAGTCGCAAAGTTCATGAAAACAGGCTTGGCTGTGATTATCATTACCGAGTGCGTGCAAGCCAACCAGTGTGCCTACGCTAAACACAGAGGTACCTATCTATCTATGACTGTCCGAATGGTATCAAGCCACTTCCCTATCTAGACTACAAGCGGTATCATACTGTAGTGTAGAGGTATTTTAACCAAACGCTCGTGCAAGATGCCCTTCGCTAAAAAACAAGGTGAGCCAAGGTTCCCGTCAAAGTGAAGACCTTCGCAGATGTACAGTCCAATACTGGTTTGTTTGTTAGCTCTGTACCCCGAGCAAGACACATACTAACCTATCCTGAACGCTGCAATAGTACTTGAAGATGTATAAATCATAGTCAAAAGTAGATTATTAGTATTTAATTTCATATTTTCATACTATTTTAAACCTCCATGATCGATGAAAACACATCAACTTATGGTTGAAACGCCTGGAGAAGTTGACCAGAGGTCTCGAGCTAACAAACAAACCAGCATCGGACTGTAGCAATATCCCACAAAAGTGGAATGCTGGTCCCTTTTCCAGCTGCTAATGTTCACGCCGTTCTCTGGAGTAGTGGAGTTGAGAGGTTTTTCCGACCTAGTTTGGATTTCCTGCTGAATCTTCATTTCCTTCGTTGTGATCGGTTTTAGGTTGCTTCGTTGGCAAAAATAGCACCAACAGGTATCGCGTCGGCTCAGGCGCCAGCTTCCTCTCCACTCATACCGATATCATCTTCCGAAGGTCCAGCATTCTACTCGTCCTCTCCGGTATACCTCGTATCAAGCGCCCTGCGGTCAAACACCATGAAACTGAACACGCCCTCCAGGCCCTTCTCCACCCTTCCCAACTTGCCATGTGCCTCCGCCATTCTCTCCGCCATCCTGTCCACCGGATTGGCATCTACCAGGGCGCGCACATACAACATCCAGAAAGGGGCCACGGGTTCCATCTTGCTCATGTCAGGCACCATCCAGTTCGGTTGATCGGGAACTTGAACAAGCGGCGCGGGAGTGGGATTCGGAAGGTCGTTGTACTGCCTCCACAGAACAAACTCGAGGTTGTTGTTGTCCCACCAGTGGTACGTCTCTTCCACGTACTCGTTGGCCACGGAGAAGCCGGAATCGGCCATGTGCTGCTCGAGCAAGGGGCCGGGCTCGCGGATGTCGATTTGTTTGCGCTGCATGACAGTCTTGGGGACTCTGGGGTTGGGAGGGTCGGGGAAGTCATCGAAGCGCAGAATCCTCTCGCCATTTTGCGTCTGCTCCGACATGGGCACCGGCTGACCAGCAGCCATGGCGGCTTCGACGTCTTGGGTTACGTCGACACGTTCAGTGAGCATGTATTGCTGCCTAGACAGCGTCGAGTGCAGGTCCTGCCATTGCGGGAGGCTGTCGGGCTTGGGGTTCGAGGACTGCAGGGACCTCAGGATGGGGATGCCCCGGATGGATTGGTCGAGGCGACGCACGTGCCGGACACGGGTGAAACGGTGCGTGACGGGACGCGTCTCGGTGTAGCCGTGGAGGACCGAGCGGGCTTTGGTGGTATCGGCCGAGGGCACGACGGTGATGAGGAAGACTTCGACGGGCATTTTTTTGAATCAAGACCAAAGGAAGGATTCCGATTGGTAGGACGAAGGCAAGGGTCCCTGACAGAGAGGTGCAGCTCAAGTTGGGACGGGAAGAGGGAGTGTTGGCGGAAACGGGAGCTTGGGCCCGAATGCCGTGAATGTCCACTCGTTTGGTCCGGCGTGCCCCACTATGACGATCCGTGGGGATGTTTTTCTTGTTGACTTGTCGATGTCGTTGTTAGCGGTACCTAGCTCGGTGCTAGGTATCGTAAATAGAGGCAAGAAGACGGGATCTACGCGTGGGAGGATGAGTCTAATATACTGGCGAATATGCCGAAAGAATGATAGTAGAAGATTCTCGTGAGGGTGATGGCCTTGACAATCAATATATCTGGATGGTTGTGTTGTTTGTTGGAGGGGAAGAAAAGCGACGGCAAAGAAAGGCAGAGTTGGAGCTTGAAGCTTTGAGGTCCCAAAATAATATTCCTGGACGGGACTGACCAATAATGTGACTCAAATTGCCTTGAAGGTGGGGTCTTGCCCTCAATCTGCATTGCTGCAGTGCCTGCCGCGGCGAAAAATGGCACTGAAGCACTCACTATAACACCTGCCAAGTTTCAGGCCATCAAGCCCCTGACAAACTGCTGCCAATTCGTCCCTTTTCCCTTGCTCACTTCACTTGAGGTTCTTTTTCACTCAAACACATTTGACCTGATGTTCACCTTCACCGACCAACGAAGTCGTTTATTCCAAGTCTGGCTCCAGCTAGAAATTACCTCTTACTGTCGTACCAAAACCGGCATTCAGCTCACTGCATCGGCTCTTTCTTCCGACGCCTTTCGAACTCACTCAATGCTTCTGGGAAACACTCATGATGGGTCAGCACTCCAGGACCCCACGTTTCAGCACAGCATTTCCGGTGCTGGAGCTGAAGGTTGAGCCTGGCGATGCCCAGGTTTTGTGCGGCACGGAAGACATCCATGAGGCGGAGCTACCTTGAGCAATGAAACTCAAGCTTCTGCTGTACTACTTCTCGTCTGTATCTGGCTCGTTCAGTAACGCGCTATTCGTGTTCAGCGGCGGCACGGTTCATTGAGGTCTATCAGACATGAGATAAATATCATGCGTCCATTCGCTTTCCAAGTGGAAAGCTTCCAGTTTGTTCTCCTTGTGTTCTACTCTTTCTTTTTCACCGTCTCCTTCAAACCCACATCTCCCATGATATAATGGAGGACCCTGACTTGATCAACGCAAAATACTACAACCCGAGCCATTCCAATCTAGAAGTGGTATATCCGCAGGAGCGGGCACAGGCTCGAAGCTTTGCTTTAACCGGGGTAGAACGCAGACATGATTCTTACCCACAACAACCCCAAGGCACAAAACTGCTTGGACTGCCAGTGCCAGTATTCTGGACGGTAGTCATTGGCTTGGTCATCTTGCTCGCTGGAGCCATTGGCGGAGGCATAGGCGGCGGTCTGGCTGCAAGCCAACGCACTTCAGTCTAGGGCATCATCATCCTTCTCCATCTCCGGGTCAAATATGTCACCGACAACAATAGCAACAATCACCAGTCCACCACCACCAAGTCAATCAGACTCAGCCTCTCCTCCACTTACGACGACGACATTACCCACGACTACCACTAGCACGCAGTCAACCGTCTTCGGTCCTTCTCCCGCTCCAAGTGACAACTGTCCCTCCGTCAACGGCACCAATTACACCCCCCTCGACGCCTCCGGGAATAGCATGTCCGTAAAGATCAACCCGGGCGGCCCCACAAAGGTTCAATCCTTCGTTCGCATCTGTAACAGAAACTATCCGGCGGGTGCACCTTACGGCAACCCAGACACTTTGGACATCATGAAACTTTACCTGCCTACGCTGGAAGCGTGTATAGATGCTTGCGCAACGTACAATATCGTCTACCAGGCAAACAGGCCGCAAAGACCGGGAGAGGGGGCACAGGATGGAGCAGACATGGGGCTGTGTAGGAGTGTTGCTATAGTAAAAGCTGGTGAGTGGCACACCCATCATATATTTGCACACAAACTTGCTGGGCTCGATCAAAGGGAACACCCGACTAACGAGAAGCCCTTACCGTCCGATATCAGCAGATGGCGAGTATTGCTACCTCAAAAACGCAACGGGGAAGGACAACACCTTTGGAAATCCAGACGGGTTCTCGGTTGGCGTTTTGCTCCTCTAGAAACAGATGATACCTCATACGTTCAAAGAAATATCGCTCTGTTGGCATTGTCATACCTTTGTACGTGTTCCCCAACAGAGCCGAGGCCTTTTGTGTTGGTTCGGCAGCATTCCAACGGTTCGTGTTGATATCAAACTTTTGGCAAAACATCGCTTTTGGGAGATCTATTTCGTTGGTTGACCGACATAATGGATTGCAGAACATAGAGGCCAGTTGAGAGGCTGCAAACTATTCGAGAGATGCACATATAAGAGAGAGTAGGAAAGTAGCTGCGTCAGAGCCATATTTGATTGTTCTTGACAAGAGAAGCCTCTCCCGTTCCTGCCGCCCCTCCCGCCCTCAGCAGACACTACAAGTAGAGACACAAATACACAGCTTTGCTATCAAGTTCGCATCGAAAATCCTGCAAATATAGCAGCAAAGGACCTCAAGTTCTGCACATTTGCCTCCGAATCCACACAGAGTTCACAACGACACCTACACCCTCTCAGCACCGTCAACATGTTCTCCCAAAGAGTCTTCGCCGTCATCGTCTTCCTCACCGCCACCGTCATCTTCTCGGCCTCCGAATCTCCTGTTGCCTCTTCATCGCCTGTTCCGGAAGATGTACCACCGGGTCTCGCCATCCTCAAACGGACCGCGACACCCGACAACGGCACCCTCACCTGGTACGGCCAGGCGTCAAACTCCACCTACAACAACACAACCACCGTCGGCGGTCTGAACATCCTCAACGTCGACTGTCGCAACGATATACTTGAGCCCACTTGCCGGGACGACTTTGCCGCCAGCCGTGATGCCTGCCTGTTCGTCCTAAGCAGGCTCACGGGCGATCCGTTTGAATGGGACAAGCGATCGGTTTGCATGAAGGACGACAAAGGCGACCAGTGTTGTATATCTTGGCAGGATGGTGCGTCTGGGGGTGATCAGTCTACTTTGAAGCAGGCAGCATATAAGCTCCTTTACAACAATGGCAACAACTGCGTATTTCTGAGGGATGGGAAATACATGGTAAGCGGGCTGACGAGGAATACCCGTGTAGGATGGGGGAAGGGAGAGGCTTGTACGGTGCAGTGTTCGAGTAATAGGCCTGATGGGTGTGCGTAGAGGTAGAGAAAGGAAGAAGGAATGGGGTAAAGCCCTAAGAGGGATAGGAGGAACTAAAGAAGGCAGGTATGGAGGAAACCGATTGCGATAATGAGGAAGGACGAGAAGAGAGAAGGGGAAGCAACGAAGGTAGTTGGTGAATATTCACCGACAAGGACCTGGGTTGGCGGGCGCATAGGGCTGACACTAGTAGCACCAACGCAACATGTGCGGCTCTCAACTGTCACCCTTCACCAAGTGATCCTTCAACAGGCAACAGAATAAAAGCATCTCAGGACCCTTTGTGCACGATCTTGTACAGCTGTAACTGGTCCTTGTCAGTTACCCGAGGCCAAATAATATCTCCGCTATATGACTTTCCCGTAGGTGCCCGTGGCGGCCACATGCGTTGATTCCGGGGTTGGGGGAGACTTACTCAGCACACTCACTCAAGACTCCAGCTGCCGAATGAGAAACCGAAGCGGCTCGCAGTTTAGTTACTACGGAGAAACCTATTACGGGGCATAAGAAGCGCACAGGGGTACTATCCATGTCAACCAACGTTTAAGATCTTTTGGGACTTCACTTTGTGATTGATGCCAGGATATTCAGACCACCATCAACACCAAATTGAGGCCCACGATGACACTCGGCAACATGTTGGCTGGGTCAAAGAGGTGGTTGACTCTTTGTCATGCACCCTTGCAGAGAGGATCCTACACCACAGTTCATGTCTCGAGCGTAGATGATTTTTGTCTGGACAAGTAGCGAAGCCTCGACACTGAGAAGCCTGATTAAGACAGGTGCATCTCTGGCCGGGTCTCGGGTCATAGCGAGAAGATTCGTGTATAAAGGTTAGAATCGCCGCTCGAGTTTGGTCTGAAGATCTCATGTTCATCACCATCCTCTACAACAAAAGCCTTAGCAGTAGCCTCAACCCACCGCTTCGAAGCCTTTCAACCGGTTAGCTTAAGATCACCTCTCGAGGTTCGAGCTAGAACTAACGCACGTCAGCAGAGACAACACCCAAGATGCTCTCCAAGCAGATCCTCGCCATCGGCGCCTTCCTGGCCGCCATTGCCTCCGCTAGTCCTGTTCCGGCTCCCCGTGAGGACGGTCTCATCACCATCGAGCAGACCGAGATCGAAAACGGAACCATCACCTGGTAAATCACCCCTTCCCATCCCCCTCTCACGCCCGTACCATCGTCACTAATCCCTCTCATCCCATCAGGTACAGCGAGGAATCTACCCCCATCACCGCCCGCTCCCCCCCCTCACCCGAGTTCCACAAACGCTGCGGCTCCAACGCCGTGACCTCCTCCGGCTCCCACAGGGCCTACGCGCCCGTGTGCACCAACTTGATGAACAGTCTTTCGAGCCAGTCCATCCCGCAGTCTCCTCGCTCGGTCTTCTTGAGCCAAGGCGGCAACTAGTGCTGCATCAGCTGGGCGAATGTCGTCCAGGATGCGCAGTTCCGCTACCTGCAGTCCGCGGCCTGGAAGGCGCTGAATGGCTGTGTTAGCAATAGCTATGTCAGTGCATTGACCAGGGATACGTTGATTGGAAATACTTGTACTATCCAATGCCTTCCTTATCTCGCCAGCGGTTGCTCTTAGATGGGGGATGGGAGATTCCGCGGTTGAGAGACGGCTGAGTGGCCCGGAAGTAGTACATAAACCTCACGCCCCAGAGCCTCCGCTCATCTCCAGCACATGTAAATCGCTATCAGCGACCGTATTTGTCGTCGCGCGGCATTTCGTTTGCTCCGTAAATCGCGGGAATGGTGCCATGAGTGGTTTGCGATAGGCGAAGCTGGTGTGCTCTTGTCGTTCGCCGGTGGGCAGAGGACAACAGCACATTGCAGTCTTGGCACGGCAGGCCGCTAGCATTAACAATTTAGGACCTCAAGATGACTCGCCGAGAAGACACCATGGCAATGAGGAAATCGCGTGTAATTGCTGTTATCACATATCGTCAAAGGCGAGTATTTTTTTAAAGAGAGCCTCAAATACCTCCTGCCCTTCCTGATCTTGAAAGAGGCGAGTGTCCTCAACGAGTTATCGAGCTGGTTGGCGAGTTTGTTAGTGCATGCCACGTATCACGGAGCGGGGTCAGGAACAACCCGCTATTTCAGGGCGCCGGCGCCGATTTTCCCCGCACATCTTCCCTGGGGCTTCATCCCGGCTACCTCTATGAATGCGAGACCGATGACATCAACGCTGATACGAATCCTGCGAACGACCAGACCTGGAGCAACACTATCGAAACCGTCGCAAATATGGGATCGCGCGAAGTAAAGGCCCAAGCGTTCTACGGCGCCGTCATCCACTTGCTGTCAACGCCTGGCCATGACCTTGAGATCCTTCCTTCAGCCCTTTTGATCGTTGAATCGCAGGGCGTAATCACTTCATTTTACAAGGATGTGAAGCAGGGAGAGGTTGAAAACCTCATGTAGGTTGACCTTCTCTTTACCTTGTGCACCGCATCTCGCCCAACAACAGGTCGGAACCCGAGAGATGAGACTCATATCAGTCTCGCATCAAATCTTCAACTACTAACACGCCTCCTAGAGATACCACCACCACAACCCTCCACCGCCTTTCCCCCTCCCAATTCCTCATTCCCGGCTTCATCGACACCCACAACCATGCCCCTCAATGGGCCCAGCGTGGCCTCGGCCAAGGCCAACACATTCTGGACTGGCTTTCCGCAATCACCTTCCCCAACGAAGGTCGCTTCCGCGATCCCTCCTATGCACAGCGTATTTACTCCTCCGCCATCGACGGCTTCCTCCGGCAAGGCATCACCACCGCTTCTTACTATGGCTCCATTCACCCCGAGGCAACCAACATCCTCGCCGATCTCTGCCTGGCCAAAGGTCAACGCGCATTCGTAGGAAAGTGCAACATGACGCGCAACTCCCCCGACTACTACCGCGATGCGTCCATCGAGCAGTCCCTCCGAGACACAGAATCCTGCATCGCCCACATCCGGAAGATTGACCCCGAGGGAAAGCTATTGAAGCACGTCCTCACCCCGCGCTTCGCCATCTCCTGTGACGCCGAATGCCTTGCTGGTCTCGGGGAGATAGCAGCCAAGAACCCCGACCTGCCTATCCAGACGCACTTCAACGAAGCGGAGCAGGAGATCACCGCTACCCGCGAGCTCTTTCCACAATTCTCCTCTGAAGCTGATCTTTACGCCCACTACGGTCTTTTGACCAAACAATCCATCCTCGCCCACTGCTGTTACATGACCACTTACGAGTTCGACAAGCTGAAAGAGCTGCAGTGCGGCGTGGCGCACTGTCCGATAAGCAACATGACAGTGGGCGGCGGGTTCATGGCCGCTCCTATCCGGGAGTTTCTCAACCGGGGGATCAAAGTCGGTCTGGGGACTGACAGTGGAGGAGGGTTTTCGTCTTCGATGCTGGATGCGATAAGGCAGGCGATGATTGCTAGTCATGCACGGGAGGTCGAGTCGAAGGGGAGAGATAAGGGGTTGAAAGTTGCGGAGGCGTTTTATTTGGCGACGTTGGGAGGGGCCGAGGTTTGTTGTCTGGATGAGAAGGTGGGGAATTTCGAGATGGGAAAGGAGTTCGATGCGTTGGTGGTGGACTGGGAGAGGGACGGGGTGATGACAATAGTGGAGGAGGAGGACGGGCTGGGGACGGTGTTTGAGAAGTTCGTGATGACGGGGGATGATAGGAACATCGTGAGGGTGTTTGTGAAGGGGAGGGTGGTGAGGGAGGTGGGCATATGAGGGTGGCGGATGATGAGATGCACCTGGTTGAGATGGATCCTTCCTGGATGTTGGAAGGAATAATGTGTTTGAAGCAACAACGAAGTGAGATGCTGGAGAAGCTTCGCCTCTGTCTAGCACAGCGATGTTTAGAGGAAATGGCGAGAAAGGACGGAGATGGGCGAAAAAGAAACGCGGAAGGAGAAAAAGCAAAGGCAAAAAGTGGCGGTTTCCCAGAATCTACATCCTGTCCTCATCCAAGCCTACTTGGCCATGCGATTTTGGACAATTGAACGGTGATGGGGGCAAAAACCCGCGAGTACCCCAGACTATGAGCCCAAGGCACTGCACCCGATAGTAGCCGGAAGTTCGGAACACTGCTGTCCAACTACAGGTGTCTCGCTATCTACGCCCGAACCCTTCACCTCTCCACGATTGAACAATGTCTGAACCTCGCAAGACCATTATGTTTCCTTCTCCCGAAGCAAAGCTCGATCCCAAACCCGGCACCGAGTCCGGCCAGGCGCAAGCTCCCCAGAGCTCGACACCTGCACACAATGCCTCCTTCGTCGAGCTCCTCCAAGTTTCAACCAGGTGGAAGCGCACCGAAGCACTCCTCAGTCAGGCTTCAAAGTTTAAGGCCTCGCTATACGAACTGAAGAAAGAGACTGAAGAACTGGAGAAGGACCAAGCGGAGCTCAAAGCCCTAACTGAGAAAATAAAAATGAAAGAGGAGGAGCTGGCCCTGGACGGGATGAATTTGCAGGCTCTAATTGACGAATTGGCAAAGAAACTCGCGGAACTGGCCATTGACGAGTCGGTTAGGGAGGCTCGTGCCCAAAAGGTGGCGAAGCGAGGTCCAGAATTGGGCGAAAAGATTGCGGCCATGAAGACGGCTAATGATACTTCCGGTGCAGTTGTGAGGAGGGAGACAAAACGGATTCTGAATTTCGTGAACTTCGCGAAGGAATGGGGTATGGTGCAGAGCGGAGCTCAGATGCTTGGAATTTCGAATGGGGATGGTGACGAGCTTGGAGATGAGTAGAGCAACTGTATCCACGCTCCTATCTCGGAAACCGCTTTCTCCGAGGTCAGGAGGGTCAACCACATCGCAAATAGAATCAGAGAACTTGGAATCAGGAGAAGTTACCCGTTTAGCTACCTAGAGGTAGAGTAGGTATTCCTTCCTTCGTTCTTTCCTTTCCCCATGTTTCCCTCTCCCCTCCCACCCCCCTTTTGGCTTTCCTTTTCTTCTTTCCTTCCCCTTCATCCCCTTCTATTCCTTCTTTTTTAGGTAATTTGCCGGGGTGAGTGGGGTCTTCCAAAAAGAAACCTCATGATCACTCAACCAGCTGCGCAACCTTGACCGCGGCCCGCCCCGTCCGGGAGAGCGATCCCTTAGTTTCCAGGAACAAGCTGCAGATCCTTCCTCAGCGTGAAGTAATAAATACTCTCGCAGTCACGATAGGGAATAGCCAAGCCCCTGGGCTTGCTATCCTTGAAACCCTGGTAGACGAAGGTGTCGGAGGTCAAAAAACTATTCCACCAATCCATGTTAGCCATTCATCCTTCTCAATCACACAGATTCATTCCACCCCGCCCTCATCCAACTCCCTCAAACATAACAAAAAGGTAGAAAGAAAAAACTCACCCAACCTCGGTAAAATTCGCCTGCTTCTGCGCATCCTTGGTGATGTTCCAGCTCAACATGTTGTTGTAGTTGATGAACAGGCATCCCTGCACGCTACCCTCCCAAATATGGAAGATGCCGTCGTCATCGAAGCGGTCCATCAGGCAAAGGGAGTCGTCCAGAGGGAGGTAGTTGAGGTCGTGGCAGTTTTTGTCGTCTTCGCAGATCTTTTGTTTTTGTCAGTAGCTGTTAGCAAGTCACCCGGAACCAAGGCAGCAATGGGGAGAGACAGGGACGAGTTAACATACGACAACCAAGGAATCAGTTCCATGACCCCAGTTGGGTCTCTTCTGGCAGTTAAAGAAGTGGATGACCTCGTTGTTGCCGCCCGTCCATTTGGGCGGGTCCTTCCTCGCGTTCAGGGCCAGGCCCTCGGCCTCACGCTTGTTCACCGGACCGTGACGGGTGTACGCAGCCAAAGCGTCTTCCGGGCTGAGAGGAACAATGGGGCTGGTGCTAGCGGGATCAGTGCCCTGGCTGGGAGCGGCCAGGACGAAAGCGGCCGGGTTGAGAAGGCTGATGAGGAGGGTGCCGCTGACGACGAGCAACTTTAGGGCTGTGGTAAACATTCTGAGATCCTAGGAGATTGACAAGGGGGCTAGGGATGTGTGTTGAAAGAATGTTCTCGGCCGAGGGACTAAGACTATAATGAAAAGAAAGTGAAAAATGCCGTAGGTTGAAGCGGTTGCTGAGTCCTTTGGCTGGGTTGTCTGACGGGACCTGGAAGAGATAGCCAGTTGGGACTCAGCTAAAAGGGAGAGGGTTCCATTTCTTATACTGCTAGAAGTGGAAAGAGCAGCAAGGAATACTGGAAGAAAGTGCCGGTGAAGGTAACTGCAGTGAATGAGAGTGCCGGTGAAGGGAACGGCAGTGAATGGGAGTGTGTGAAGGGAACCTCAAGTGTAGTGAATGGGCGCCAAGGCCAAGGGTATGGGCTTCCAAGCTCCAACATATGCTGACCCTTTTCTGTATCAGATGATCCGGGGAGCCCTGTAGATAAAAACTCCAGCCCAGCTGGATACCGCATTGCCACCGTATGCAAACTAGAATGTGGATTCACGAGTGGTTGTAAGAATAAGCCCGACATGGACAGTCCAATGCCGCTCGCCTTAGCTAAGAAAGTCCGTTGCAAAACTGTAATATGTCTCATAATAAGTTGGAAGCACATCTGCTAGAGTCTATTAGGGATTGTTTGACACAGGAAATGTTTTAAATTTCGATCAAAGTAATAAAGACCTATAGATGCCTGTAAGGGGATACCGAACGTGTAATGTATTAGACCGAGAGGTGTTCTGTTTATTTTTACGGCCCTTCGACTCACTAACGCAAAATTGTAAAGAGCAACTGTATCCGCTCGAAAGAGACGGCCTAACCGTGCTTCTGGTAAGCACAAGAAAGAACAATGTACTTGAGCCACTCCCTTGGGACATTAAGCCACTATGGCCCGTCCCTTATCTGGTGCCGCACCCGCTCAAAGCATGATGATCCGAGGGTACCAGGGTAAGACCAGGGTAAGAGTTGTGATTGATACTTAAAAACCCTGAATGTTGGGAGACGGTTGGAGTGGAGGGTTTAAAGGACAATCAATACATGGTGTATCTGGGACAAATACCACGAGGGCTAGAGAGTCAGTTATCCTTGGACATACGCCTTATATTACTTGGCTCCATTGGTCGTTGCAGGAGAAGGGACGGCTTCTCTTGGATAGTGATCATATGATGGGGTTGCAGGAATGCGGTAGGAGGTCACTAATCACTCTGATGCATTTGTGCTGGTTGATAGAGCGAGAAGTAAAACAGAGGCCGGACAAGCGGTATTTGAGCACCTAGGTCCCGAGCAGTTTATCGTCAACCATGAGACATGTCCGAGGCCTAAGAGGCGACCGAATGATGGCATGTTCCGCAGAGAAGCATCTTTTACTTCAATTCCTTCTGCATCGTCTCAGTTCCCAAGTTGCAATCGACTCGAACAGCTCAGTCACCGAAGCTCTGGCACGCACTGCGTTCCTGTACCTGAATTGTCCCAGACCACCTACCTCAACCAACGCTGTATGACGACAAAGAGCGACCAGCCTCACCAACTACCCCTTGCAAACCCGCCCTTGTGCATGGTTGTCTGGGTCATTGTTGGCCAAAAAGAGAGTGAGGGAAACCATGCATTTGCAGACAAACAACATTATTCTGGGATAAAAGAGTGCATCGACCCCATGTTCTCCCAGCCAGAGGACGACGTCCTACATAAGTTTGATCCGCTCAATCTTTACTCCGCGACATTCCAATGCTTCTGCTGTCATCCTTGGATCATAGATGGTTTCCTCGCCTGTCGCCTTGTTGCGATACACGTGGTCGTTGGCATTGATATCAGCGGAACCCCGGATGATTTCCCATTCGGAAGGAAGCTTTGCCATTCAAGGATCTTGTTGGGTTTCTTCTCCGGTAATCGTGTTTTGGAATCGCACGCCGTAGCTGTCGGTTCTGTTGTATTCGGCTAGACGGAGTACGACTTTCCAGGGAGCAGGCACCGGACTGAGAATGGCCTCACCGTCGGAGATTCCGTGAATGTAACAGCTACCAACCGCCTGGAACACGTTTTCCGCGAGCAGTGGCCGCATAATAATAGGAGAAAGACAGCCCAAGATGACGCAGATAACATCATTGACTTGGGTGTCTGTGTGCGCTATGCCAAAGTACCCAAGGTCAGTGGTGATTAATGCATGATTTCGAAAGTGGTTGTTTTCTACCAATTCTATAATGGGCCTTTGCAAGGTCTGACTTGAGGGATCTTTAACGAAGTTAATGAAATCGGTTTTCCAAGTAAGGAATACCGCCGACAGCATGCTAACTGGCAACCGGGTATCGACCTTGTTTTGACACAGAGTCAAGCAAAGCGCGTCCACCATAAGTTCACCAGTTGGGTAGCAACTGTGGTCACTGTCATAAAGGCTCTGAGCCGCATGGACCCAGTTCAGTACCCTTCCCGAGATCTGCTCTATCTCCTCCAAGGTAGCTGGTCCCTCACCGCTGTGTACAACACCCGCAATCTTCACAGCACTCACCTCCAGGATAGAGAGTGCCTCCAGTAAATCTTTCTTGCGGTGGAGAACGGTATCTCCCTTTGTTGTCGCTGCAGCGAAGGACCCTGCCGGTGTTATTCTTTAGAACGGTATGTTGAAGTTGGGGTCCCAAGAGGGTAGATTAGGAATCGGAACATGGTCAGTGGAATACCCGGACCCGCATTGTATAAGCGACTCAAGACTCCTCGTAGACTCGTAGATTGCCAGGGAAGCTTCCGTATATGCAACAGCAACGGGTGCAGCGTAGTTTGGCCGGATCTTCTCCAGGGCCTTGAGATTCGCAATCGTGGCTAGACCTAGCAGTCCGTAGATCTTCTCGCGTGGATCTGTACAAAGACGGGTCGCTGACATGTGCAACAGACTCCGAAGAGGCAAATGGGGCGGTACCCCCAAGTACCAGATGTAGTCCAACAACCTTGCTCTCAGCTCCCGTAGAGGTACAAGACCGGTTTTCTTCCCGGCCAGGCAGAGCAAGGCTCGGCGAAAATAGCGCCAGGGAACAACATCAGCACCGCACTGAACCAAGGAGTGCACAAGATTAGCCAAATGGATTTCTTGCACGATCCGCACGCGGTCAAACCATGTCCGTTTTGTGAGGTCGAGAATGGCGAACCAGGTCTTGATGGGATATGGAAGTTCGAAGAGGAAGTTGTGCCACTCGGGCTCGGTTGCGGTGGGCGATTTCACAAAGTGACGGTCCTTTGTCACCTCCACTTGCTTTCCGAGATAGTTTAGCGTTGAGAGCGCCAGTGTACTAGCCGGCGACCTTGGACCGAGCCACACAACAACTTGAGGTGCTAGGCGGTATATATCTGCCATGCGGGTAATCTGGACATCCCGTTCATTGGTGTCAGACTGGTTGATGCAGAGTGCGTCAACCCAGAGCGTTCTTGGCCTGTCGTGGTATCTGAGAGCGCGCAAGGCGACGGCAAGATTTCGCTGAATTTGCAGGATCAACAGAGTATCTGTCGTTTCGGTAGGTCGGACGAAGATGGTGACTAGGTTGTCGGGCGAGCCCCAAACGTAGGACAAAGCATCGTAGTCGAGGGAACACGCGGTGCTCGATTCAACGGTCTCCTCTTCTCGTAATTCGGCGCCAAACATGTCATCGGGATGTTTCCATGTTGCGAACCAATTGGCCTGGGGCAGTGGGCGGATGAAGAGACGTCTTCCCTCGAGATTCTCGCGAGCCCACCATCCTGGCGGCAGTGTCTTTTCCAGCTCTTTCAACGATGGCTTCTTTGGCTTCTTCGGCGGGAAGGCGTCAAGGAGGCATGGCGGATCAAAACCACAATGTCATCTGCGCGGTGTCCTGGGAGCAAATCGATGAGCCTGATGTCTTTCTTCGGTTCGGCAAGGGGAAGGTAGTGATACGACGCCATCGCCTGACCTATGTATCGAGCCAGAGTTGGCTCGCACGCGGACTTACAGGCTGCTGCCCTCGGACATCTCGATGCGTCAAGGGAATATAGCAAGGGAAAAAAAACCATTCTGTCGCTGCTGGAAGTATTCGGTGGGCAGAGCGGTGCCAGGAGGGGGGGGCCTGAGTGCCGGGGACGCTCAAGGTAAAGAGGGTCGACCGGTTGGAAAATTGAATGGTTCGATGTTCATTTTGATTGCAGAGGGGAGGGACAATTGCGGGGGATTCGTGGGAACGCGTGGGAGGAATTGGAGACATTGGTCCAGTCGGGTGTCACTGCGCGTGTCGTACAGGTACCCGACCGCGGCCGGGCGCCGGGTAGTGGACACTCGCCATTCCGTGCCGTGCCTTCAATTCGGATCCGGTACCTCTAGTGCCGTACCTCGCCTGCAGTGTCTGCTGACCATTGGCCAGGCAACCATGGTACAAAGTGTTAGTGCAACCCCCTAACTACTGGCAATACTGTACCACGCAGTATCATGCATTGACAGGAGCCAACGACCTGCCCCTTTCGGAGCCCACATTATCACCATCCCCGTCTTCTCGCTTCCAACTTCCTGTCTTCCAACGTTACTCCGAGTCCAACCTCTGCGTCCATATTGGTTACTCGTATCTATCTCTGAAAAGTAACGATAAGTAATATGTAACTCAACAACACCAAGCACTGTCCCTCCCTGTCGCTAGCAGTTTCTCACTCCGAGCCTACATCACCAACCACATATCAGACCCGGGACGTGTATCTCCTACCTACAGCTATAAAGAGGTACCTCCGCCCTCGCACGCCCTGGAGTCCCATACAGCCAACAATTCGACTGCCTACTGCCTCACTTTGTGTGACTCATCACAACCACCACCCTCCCGGGTTCGAGACCTCACTGACGCGCAATCACCGGAAAGCTACTCTGTCCTCATGGACACGGATACGGCCTAGTTTCGGGCCTTTCAAGGCTCGTTTGCCTTGGATTTATGGCCTTACATCTATCTTCATGTCGCGATGCAGGTCACGGTTACAATGACGTCGGACTCAGACTCAGGCTTCATCACCTCCACCGTTATGCTCATGATCTAGGTGTTCTAGGATTACGGACGCCTCAGCATTGTGTTTTGTCGGTAGGCCAGCAACATGAGTCAAAGGCATGAGGTGCCGCAGCATTGACTGTAACTGCCGCCCGACGGTCTGCTGCCTGCCCGTCTGCCCGTCTGCCCGGGGTCACGGCCACGACATTACTTTCGATTCATCAGGCAGCAGGCGGACTGGCGGCAACTCAACACCTCCGAGTCCAGAGTGAAGACAGGGGGCTGGTGAGGGGCCGATGGTCGAGGAACATGTTTGGTCAGGGAAGAAGGGGGTCGCGTCCCGAAAGAGACCGAGTCGGCAATGACAGTGTGCTCGTGTCACGGTCCTCATGGATCGATCTCAGCTCTGTAGCTGTCCTGAAATCTTGAAAAAGTATTTCAAGAGCGATCCGCCGCCGCCGTCTCTCTTCTCGACGGGCGGACTTCGACTTCATTCCTCGGTCTTCATCATCAATTCTTGCACACTCTTCCCTCGACGGCAATTTTCTCAGATTCCCAAGCGCTCCCTACATCTCGCACGCTTGTTTGGCAGCAAACACCAGAAGCTCAATTTCTGCTTGCCTGCATTTGGCTCTTTCGCTCTCAGCAGAAAAATCGCACTTTCTCTGGCCCTCGAAACACGAGCTCCGCACACGAGACACCGACCCTTCTTGCGCTCTTCCGCCCGCCCACAATCTTAGCTGCATCTTGCTCCCACCAGCTTTCTCACAACTGCAAAAGAAGAGGTTATCGTCAAACTCACCATCCTCCTCACCATACGTGTACCAAAATGTCTCCCTCCTCGTCCCACACCAAGCCTTCCAACGAGGTCTACGCCAACTCCGACCTTAACTCTCTCTCTTCCACCACCTCTCTGCTCCACGAGCAAAAGAAGAAGGGCTCTCAGACGTCTCAGTCGTCCTCCTCAAGCAACTCCAAGTTTTCGAGCACCTCTGACGTTGGGAGAAGCGGTGGCAATGCCAGAGACTCGGCGGAGGAGCAAAAAATGATCAAGGATGCTCAAGTGATTGGTCAGATCACTGAGAAGTATCCGGGTTTGGGAATGTGAATGCACGGGAAGGATCACGATCGCTCGGAGGTTTGAGGATGTCACTTTGATTTTGACTGCTTTTGTTGTTATTGTTCCGGTCCGCTTAGGCTTGTTTGCTTAGGTAGAAATGGCCATACGCGGATTATTCTTTGTGTTTTGCTGGTGGGAGAGGGTGCGTGTAGATTTGAGGTGGGTACGGGTAGTGTTACTCAAAATTACCTCTAGGTAATCAGAAAGAAGGTATCAGGACGGCAGCAGGGCTTGGAAGGTTTAACACCCTGGAGTCAAGAATAGGAACCATGCGAAGGCTTGCGACGGAGGAATGGTGAAGGGGAACATTGTGCAAGGCGAATAATAAGCGAAAGGAAAATACATGAAGTGAATGCGGACAGGAACAAACTGAAGCCCCTGGAGACTGCCTGCCGTGTCGCTGTGTTTGTCCCGCCTGGCACGCGACCTCCAGTCCAGACCCATTCACTCTACCTTCCATTTGATTTGTTTTCTACCTGTACAAATGTGGATTTTCCCCCACGTTTCTGCTACCTCTTCCAGGCTCTCTGTCAATCAAATATCTTGTGACACCAGCAAAAGTCTTGATACACATATATCCCAACTACAATCAGGACCGGGAGCCACCTTACCTTTTTACCACTTGCACGCACTGCTTGCTCGAGACAGCCAGGTAAGTGCATCCACAGCTTGGAAGTTCATACCAAAACAAACGCGCTGACAAATGGGTAGCTACTGACTGGACGTCTTTGTCGACATGGACCTGTCAACTATCGAAAGACCGCCGATGACCTTCACGGCGAACTACAGTTCATGTTGGAGGCCATGGAAGCTCACAGAGATTAGATCGCTAGTAATCGCGCCACTGGCCAAGAGAATACCCGACGTATCGAAGGCATCGAGATTATGGTTCAGACCGGCATCTCCACAGCATCACGCCTCAAGTCGGAAATCGCCAAGCAGAAGAATCTTGTAGAGAAGCAGATGAGCGATCAGGCCAAGAACCAAAAGGCTGTCGCCAAACAGCAAGAGTCACTGGAGGCCAAGCAACAGGATCTCAACGCCCAGGAAAGCGTCCTTAAGGACAACGAGAAAACTTTAAAGGACTCCTTAAAGGCAAAGGCCAGCGAGAAGGCCTTGGCAAAAGCTCAGAAGCAGTACGAGAAGGAAAAGGCAAACTTGGAGCAACAAAATGCTTCTTTGGCTGCACAGGCCAAAGCGAGCGAGGAGGAGCTGGCGAACAAGAACCGCGAACTGGACACGAAGATTTCAGAACTTGCAAATACTAAGATGGAGTTGGCCGAAGTGAAACAGCAGCTTCTTTCTGGCAAAGGGCTCATCATGACGGAGAAGGAGCAAGTCGAGATGGAGAAACAACACCTCAAGCGGGAGAAGCAAGAGATCGAGACGGAGAAAGAGCAACTCGAGAGGGAGGAGCAGCAGCTCGAGACGGAGAAAGGATCCCTGGGCAGAGAACTCGAACAGCTCAGACTGGAGAGCGAGGAGATCAAGGCGGCTCAGGAGTCGTTGGAGGACAGACAAAAGGCTCTGGAAGACCAGAGAAACGAGCTTGCTTCCAAGTTGCTGGATGCTGAGCTTGATGGACGACTGAGAGGTCGGAAGAGGCCTGCTTTGCTTTCTGGCTAGTAGGTAACTGGGGATGTGTATGACGCGTGAGGGTTGGACGACAAGCATTCTGTGTAGAGGTACCTATTGTTGGGATACGTTCTCGGTCACCTCATATGAAGAAGGTCATAAAGGGGATCGTGGAAGGTGTGGAGGAGCTTGTGTAATGCGACTTCCTAGTCTGTGTCTGATGCCATAAGAAGACAATGGAGGCCTTTCCAGCAGCTATCGGAGTCCCCAATATAATTTATTTATTTTCCACTTAGTGCCTTCCGGCGGTGGCAAGATGGCGACTTTCATTCCTAGGTGAGCGGTCGTAACAATAAACCGAACACGGCGCCGGGACAGTCCAGTACCGCTCGATGTGGTCGGGAATTGGGAAAGGCCGTTATAAGATTGTGATACAAATTATAATAATCTAGAAATGCATCGGCCAGAGTCCAATAGGAATTCTCCCGCTTAAGAACTGCCTAGAACTTGGGTTCAAAGGTATAGTAAGGACGCACCAATGCGTACAAGAGTATTCTGAAGGTGTGATGTATTGACCGTGGCCTGTTCGCTTTATTCTTACGACCGTTCGCTAGGACGTTTGGCTGGCACGCGGGCTTTGGAGAGGTAAGGCGGCGAAATGTTAATCCAGACTATCAAAAACTGGAAGTTGAGAGCCTGTGTCGTGCCTTTCCGAGTTGGAGGGTTTTGACCTTAATCGTGTTTTGCAATTTTCCTTGACCCCGCGCTTCAGAACCAGTCCCTTTCCTCTTGTCTCTTTACCCACTGCAATCTGCTCCCTCCTTCTCCCTCCTGAACACTTTCGCATTGTCGTCTACGTAATGTCCAGGCTGCCTTTATCCGTTGGCCCAAAACAAGGGCATGTAAGTTGCGACTGAGAACCTTCTTACCGGCTCCAGAATGAAATGTAACCTAACCCCGACTGCAATTTCAGCTCCCGGTAACTACAAGCGCAATGCCTCCCCGCGTCAATCCCGATACCTTGGCCCCGGCCTCCGACCTCCAGCGCGCTCTCGGTGCGGCTAGCAAAGCCCGCGAGTCCCAAGAACAAGCCTATGCCGCTTTGGAGGAGTCTGCCACCATTACTACTGAAGAGCAGGCCCAGGAACTGCGTAACGAGAAGGAAAGGGCAGACCGATGGGAACAGACGTCAGATCGGTGGATGGCTATATCGGATACGTGGATGAAGAGGGCCAAAGATGCGGAAGCGAGAGAAAAAGAAGTGGAGGAGCGGGAAAAACAAATGGAGGACCGTGAGAAGGAAGTCGAGAGGCGTGAAAAGAAGGCTGGGGAGAGGGAGAAAGCGATTGAGGAGAGGTACAAGAGAACGGAGGCTCGAGAAGCGAGGAGGGAATTGCGGGAAAAGAGGATGGAATTGCGAGAAAAGACGATGGAGGAGAGGCTTAATAGCCTTCTCCGTACAATGAAGGATGTTCGTGTCAAAGACAAGCAGATGGCCAAGGAGGAGGACAGCAAGGTCGGAGCGGAGTTGCGTGGCCTGCGCCGGTCGGTGACGGACCAAATGACGGCCATGAAGAGGGATCTGGGAAGCAAGTTGAACAATACCATACAGCAGACTCTGGGTTTGCTTGATGAGGATCGCAAGCGGGCTAGAGAAGCTGAATTTGATCACGGCTGTGGGCGTCCGAACAAGCGTGTGAGGCAGGAAGAAGACTTGGGGAGTAATCTTGAGCAGGCTATGTAGGCGGCGATGAAGAAGGTGGACAACCGCAAAGGTGGTGAGGAGCACGGTGAGATAAGTTTAGATCGTGCGTTGAGCCTTCTGGCTTTCATCTATATTGAGTGTAATGAGGCGAAGTTGGGTTTTTGTATAAACTTCCAACGTAACGCCCCGGCTGGGAAGGTCTTCTGTTTGTTTGGGGTCTTAAACTATGGGTATAGGGACTTTATGCATTCCCAAGGATGTTGCTGCTGGAGTCAGCTTGATGCGACTGATATGATCATGGCCCCGGGATTGGTGTGGAACGATGATGGCCACTGTCCACTGTGTAGTGGTTTCGGTAATGGATGATGTAGGCTATTCTTTGATTGGGCACCTCAGAACGACGAGGAATACGACTAAGAGGCAATAGAGATTGTGGAGGCTGGGGTGGACCGGTATACAGGGACTTCGTCCTTGTCGCCTTGAACTGATAGAGGTATGGATGATTATTGACCTTCTGATGCAATTACATAATAACCTGAATCCACCACCATGCCAACCCAAACTTCGATGAGCATCGGCACTCGTTGTATCCAATATCCGCACCGACCGTCGAATTTGTTTGTGCTGAGCTCGTTTCTTTCTAAAGGTAGTTTCCTCCAAAACTGACTCCAATCATCTCCTGATTCTGTTCTCTCAGCAGCAGCAAAGTCACCGCCCACATACTTATCAAACACATCCCTCTCAAATACCAACGAGGAATCCCTCAGTTGGCGGCGATACGCCATAACAGTACCGTCCATATACCCCAGAAGTTTCTCCTTAACCGCCTCATTCGCCGTCCTATCCGCGAGGGGCGCCTCAATGATGTGGCGCATCCAATCAACCCCCGCTCGCGTCGCCGCCAGGGCAATGATCTGCAACTTCCTCAAGCCCGGAAACGCTACCGGAATCCTTCTCATTATCGTTTCGTATGCCTCCCACCCCGGTTTCAGGTTCAAGTGTTCCTGCGCGAAGGCCCAGACAGTGTTGGCAGTAATTGTAAAGACCAAACTCGTCACCATCGCTGCGCTCTCAGGCACAAGCAGCCGATCGGTATAAAGCACCATCGCGCCCGTATTCATATAGAATGTGTTTCGCCCATACAACACCTCCACAGCCTCCCGATACATCTGCCGACACGTCAACAGCAGATCCATAACTTCGGCACCAATGGAGCAGGTGGTTTCGGGGTACAAGTGGCAAGTTGTCGGCGGAGTCCGGCCGCCAAGCCCGCAATGGTCAAAGGCAGGGTGGACATCGGGGCCGCGGTGGCAGGTACTCGAGCGCCAGGCCCACCGCTCCTCGTGAAAGTAGGCCCCCTCAGTCGTGTGAGGACGGCCACTGGCGTGACTGGCCTGGGCGTAGCGCATGTCGACGTGTAGACCCTGACGGTCAGCGAGGACGAGGAGGTAGATCTGGTAGCGGAGCTCGTAGGGAAGGGTCAGGAAGGTGGTCGGGTCGGGTCGTTCGGGCGAGGCAACGTGGGAGACGGAGGGGACGGCGGTTATGGGACGGCGATGAGGAGGGAGCGTCGGAAGGAGGTCAAGGGCGTGTGATTTTGGGTCATCGTGTATGTCGCTGTTGTCGTTGTCATTATTGTCCAGGTTTGGTTGCTGTCTCAAGCGTTGCCGCGAGATTCGGGGGACCATTCGCCGGAGTCTGTCCATGTTGATTGTGACACGCGATGCCCAATTGCTGACGGAATGCCTCTGAGCGACTGCGGGGTTAACGTTGTCCGGTGGTTGCCCGACGCGGGGCTGAAAGGATGCCGCTGTAAGCACGCGTGTAGAGTACAGGGGGCTTGGTGCAGGGCACCTGTACTCGAACCAATCATGTCATTGCTATTTCCCAAATGGGAAGTCAAAAGCGGAGCACCACTGTTTGCAGCCCCGCAAAGGCGTCCTATCCCATGTCACTAACTGAACAGTTGGCGAGAATTGTGTTTCCTTCGGCAACCTCCCCTGTTTCCTTCACGATGGCCGACCGATCCGATTCCAAACATTGCGGAAAACCGCACCCCAATTAAGACCCTCGTAATTCTCGAAAGACCCAGAATCCAGTATGTTGTGCTCACCTTCCCTGTTTGCACCATGCCGTCCAAGTCTTAATCCAATGACTTCACCTGGAGCCCTGTTCGCGCCCACGCTCTCGCCCCGACAACTTGAGCTATCTGCTTCTCCTCTCGACAATCCGTCAAAACCGCATTGCGGCTATGGCAATCATCGATGATGGCGGGCGTATCCTGTAGTTGCCGCCGCCGGCCCGCCGCACTATTCCGGTTAAATAATCCGGGAATCATGCTCATTGCAACACTCCGCAGTTTGGGGTGGATCAGGGTGTGTATCTCATCTACCCATTACCCATGACTCGAGTATCAAGAATGGATTGAGGATCCATTAACCGTCGCTCGTAGATTCAGCCAGCGGCAATGCCTGACGCCCGCCCAGCGTTTGAGGTGTGGTAACCGGATATAAAAGTCCTGCTTCATATCCTCGGGACCCAGTTTACATGTCCTTCCCATGATCAAGCTGTTTGCCCATAGTATCATGGCCATCATGCATCTTACGACTCGGGCAAGCATGGCGCTGGCAGGCGTTATCTGGACCGGTAAGTCAACCCAAACTCCAAAGACGCCCCCTCAACTTCCCCACTGACCAGCAGTAACCAGGCCTCGCCAGCTTGGCAACCGCCCAATCACCCACATGCACCACACTTTCGTCCAACAAAACCTACGACTACATCATCATCGGCTCCGGCGCCGGCGGTATCCCCATGGCGGACCGCCTCAGCGAAGCAGGTCACACCGTCCTCCTCATCGAAAAGGGTCCCCCTTCCAGCGGTCGTTGGGGTGGCACCATGAAACCATCCTGGCTCTCCGGCACAAACCTCACCCGCTTCGACGTACCGGGTCTCTGCAACCAGATTTGGGCCGACCCCGTTGGCGTTTCCTGCACTGATATCGATCAAATGGCCGGCTGTGTTCTCGGCGGCGGCACCGCTGTCAACGCTGGGCTATGGTGGAAGCCCCATCCCGTGGATTGGGACAGCAACTTCCCTGTTGGATGGCAGAGCAAGGACATGGAAGCAGCTACGGCAAAGGTGTTTTCCCGGATCCCGGGAACTACGCATCCATCCGTTGACGGGAAGAGATATTTGGCGCAGGGGTTCGATATGTTGGGTGGTAGCTTGGGCAAGGCCGGATGGGAGTTTGTTACGGCCAACGATCAGCCGGAAAAGAAGAATAGGACGTATGGGCACAGCACTTTCATGTTCGAGGGGGCGGAGAGAGGAGGGCCGTTGGCCACTTACCTTCTCTCGGCGAGCAGACGCAAGAACTTTTCCTTCTGGACAAATACGATTGCCAAGCGTGTGGTCCGGACCAGTGGACATGTTACTGGCGTTGAGCTTGAGTGCAATGGTGCGGGCTATGCGGGTACTGTGTCGGTGACTCCGGGAACTGGAAGGGTTATTCTCACTGCTGGTACTTTTGGCTCGGCGAAGTTATTGTTCCGAAGTAAGCACCAGCGGTTACGGACTACGGTCTTCGATATCGCATGCTGACTCTCCTCTCAGGTGGTATCGGCCCAACAGATCAACTGAACGTGGTCAAGAACTCGGCAGACGGGGAGACCATGATCGGTTCCGATTCATGGATAAACCTGCCAGTAGGGTACAACCTGAATGACCACGTCGGTGTAAGTATACCGGAATGCTCGATAGGTAGGGACAGATACTGATGAAAACTACTGACCAGACCGACATCGAGATTGCACATCCCGATGTGGTGTTTTACGACTACTATGCTGCATGGAACAAGCCGATTGTAGAGGACAAGGACCAGTACCTCAGTGAGGAATTCCACTCTCTCCCTGAGTAGCAGACCAGACACTTACCGATGTCAAAGACACCAGAACCGGACCCCTGGCTCAGGCCGCACCCAACATCGGCCCGATTGTAAGTTCGCAGTCTTCACCTTGAACGGCGTGCACATTCGTTCTCACATCCTTCTAGTTCTGGGAGATCATCAACGGCAACGATGGAATCCCTCGCCATCTGCATTGGCAAGCCCGCGTTGAAGGCTCTCGAAACAGTACGTATCTGTACCGCTAGCCCCCTACTTAGCCTTCCAACTACTGACTTTTGACCACAGCCTCCATGACCGTAACACAATATCTCGGCACTGGCTCAGTATCTCGAGGCCGCATGGTGATAACTAGGCAGCTCAACACTGTCGTCTCCGTCCCTCCATACCTCCGCAATGAGGCCGACAAGGCCGCCGTCATCCAAGGCCTCGTCAGCCTCCAGCAATCTCTGAAGGATGTACCCGATTTGACCTGGATCAATCCCCGCCTAAATGTGACGGCGGAGCAGTTTGTCAATTCGGTAAATCTGACCCCGCCCCTTCTCCCCTTAACCACTTTGATCCTGGAGCGGGACTCATATCGCAAACAGCTAACAACACTGTCTTTAGATCCCCGCCATCCCCTCCCGCCGTGGCTCCAACCACTGGATCGGCACGGCAAAAATG
Source organism: Neurospora sp. FGSC 6877 (assembly GCA_009805295.1). Lineage (NCBI taxonomy): Eukaryota > Fungi > Ascomycota > Sordariomycetes > Sordariales > Sordariaceae > Neurospora > Neurospora sp. FGSC 6877. Next base: position 36,731 of record RAON01000249.1, read on the forward strand.
GGCACCGACGACGGACAAACCGGCGGTACCGCAGTCGTGGACTTGAACACCAAAGTCTATGGAACAGATAATCTATTTGTTGTGGACGCTTCGATCTTTCCAGGCATGGTAACTGCCAATCCATCAGCGGCTATTGTCATTGTTGCTGAGCATGCAGCAAATAGGATACTGGCCTTGAAATAGATGCCGTGCTGATTCAGGGGAACATGTCGGTGTTAGGAACTTGGGAGGTCCTTGATAGCTGTCATGGGAGGATGAGATTAGCTGATATGGTGACTCGGTTCATATTGGGAGTATGTGTCACACGGACATTGACCACAGTCCAGGGGTTAGGGTCGCAAGGCTTAGCAGAGCCTCAACGCTTGACACCAGCCTCAAGATGCCCGGTGGCCTCCGGCCGCAACACTCACCTCGGCCGGACTCTCGCCACCGGCATTGCTTACCCA